>JAOWBB010000004.1:691570-739936 GCA_028565995.1 Ricinus marginatus
TGAGGAATGGTTCATGCACATTTGTACAGGATTCGTCTTGGTGACCTTTGAAAATTGTCTGCATCAGAAGTCCTCATTTTTTCCAATCTCAATTTTTTTTTAATATTTTAAATGAAAATTCAATTTAAGATATGTTAATGGGAGAATTTGAAAATATTCTAATCAAAATAAAGTCGCTGAATTTATTGTTTCAAACTTAGGTTAATGAGGAGGCCAAAAGAGAGACCACTCGGCAATACACGTGCTCAGTAATAAATTCATTTAAATAATTTAAATTTTACATTCATTTCAATAAAGTTACCCCGTCATTTTCTGTCTCCCTTTTCGTGTACCTCAGTTTCAGACCCACCTCTCTTTGATCTTCAAGTGGGCTATTTTGAACGTTTGGAATTTGTTTTTTAAAATTTAAAGGGTTGAATTGTTTTACAACTTTGAATATATCTTAATATTTTACGACAAATGATTTTAATAAGTCCATGAAAAATTTATAGCTGAAGCTTCATATATATATTTAAAATCCTTATCACATTGTTGGCACGTTTTTACGCGAAAATAATATTTTCGATAGTTATAAAGATATATCTCTTAATTAGCAGTTTTAAATTATTTCAAAAAGTTAAAATAGGTAAAAACCAAATATGAATAGGTGTATATTTGTATTGGAACTTATTGATAAAAATAAAATAAATTTCAATTTTCAAAATTTAATGTCATATTAAGATTTTGTTTGTATTTACGGATTTGAACTTTGTTTATGAAAATTCACTGTTAATTTCCAAAGTAGGAGCTAAAACAGTAGATAGTCTTATATAATTTGTTACTTAGAATTATTTTTTTGGATCTAATACCCTATATTTGTAATTTTTTTGTTTCATCAGAAAAACTTCGTTTATAACATAATATTATTCTGTTTGGTCTTCGAATAAAAAAAAACTATTAAAAAACGACAATCTGCAATATTCATGTAATATGAAAGAAAAGAGTTGAATAACAATTTAATTATATTATTTAATATTATAATAAAGCAAACAATTGCAAGATGCTTCCGGAAGTAAGAAAATAGCAAACATTTTAATGTAATTGAACTTAATTTTTTTTTTATATGCTTGTATGCTTATTTGCACAAAATGTGACATAAACGCATGAAGATTGTCATAATTATGTAATTTACATTTTTTTTTTATAATTAAACATATATGCGAATAATAAAATTTGTGTAGTTATGGGATGCATAGCTTGATAATGTGTCATTGTAAATATTCATTTCCTAATTTTATGCGTCAAATATGTTTTCAGAAGTAGAGACCAAGTTTCGTTTTAAATCGGAAATTATGTAGAATATCAAAAGTGATACTGATTTTTCTTCTATACAGAACGAATTAAAAATTTATATAGGCAATATTTGATATTAGAATTTTAATATAATATGAGGACAGTCATTTCAATACTAAATTTATTTTTAATATGTGTTACTTTATTTTAATAAAAATGAGAAATTTATTCTTTTTATATGTATATCTCGTATTCCATTGCATAATTTTAATGTATTCGACATTTTTTTTAAAATGTAAAGTTTCAGAAAAAAATTTTTCCATTTTAATTTTTATTGCCTTATAAGGAAGTGGAATTCGACGAAAACCTTTTCATTGACCAGCGTGAATTACTGCATATAAATAAAGAAAAAGGCCGAGAATCGGTCACGAAATCATTACTGGATATTGATCTGAAATATTTCGACTTGTAGAATATCAGACCGGTAATAAATTCTATAGCAGCTTCAGTATTAAATATTTTAATTATAATGATTTATAAATTTGTCATTGAATCCCGATTATATCCAATAATATGCTTCCTAAATTAGGATCTTTTGTCCAAAAGCTTCGTCATTTTTATTTGATATGAATTTAATTTTCTTCTTCATTTTTCATAATTTCCATTTTAACTATTCATAATGTTAACATTTTAATTTTTAATTAAATCAATATCACTGGCGAACTAATATTAAGAAAAAATGTAATAATGTATCAGCAAATTATTTAAGTTAAATTATGTTTTGCAATTCAGTGTAGTCGTATGCGATTTACCATATGGACTGATGGTCAGCATTTTCCGTGGAAAGTAGTTCTAGTATATAAATTGAATAAAACAAAAGACCGGGCAACTTGTTATTATTTTTAACTTAACTAAAAGAACAGTATTCTCAAATAAAATTTGTGACCTTTTACACTCCAGACAAATAATATTTCTTCTTTTATGTTTACTCCACCTTCTATTGTCTGGAGCTTGGTATTCGGATTTTTCTTCCCTGGAGATCCGGTTCGTGAAGCCTTAAAATTTCTTCCAGTCGTCTTTTTCTTTGATCTATTCGGCGGATCTATTTTTCTTACTACCAGTTGACCATATCCTATTTCTCACACGTGGTATGTCTTAATGATTGATAAATATTTTAACCGTAGGAAGTCATTCTAAATAAGAGTTGGGTAAATAATGGGTGAAATTGTCCTTTTAAACAGCATTTTAAAAAAAATGATTCGAAATAATTTTCAGATTACATTTAACATTTTTAAAATACTTTTTTATATTACTTTATTCCATGACTTTGAATTAATGTATTATCCCAAAAACAACCCGACACTGTTAGAGATGATGCATGAATCAAAATAAAATGATCGGAAGTGAACTAAATTGTTCAAAAATATAATTTTTCTGGAGCGATCATTACAGAATACATGATGAAGTAGATGCTATTTATTTTTGCCTGAGGTTGTAATTGCGTTAACCACATACAGGTTTAGGGTAAACATTTTCTGTAAAAAAATATAAAAAAAATCAATGCTAAAATTGTGTTAGAACTTTTTTTTTAGTCACAAATTTAATATGTAGAAAAATACTTACACATCAAGAAATATATTTTTTCAAAAGGACATAATTTACTTTTTTATAGCTTTAGATTTGTGAACTAGTGTTTTAATTTTATTTTTGAGCAAAATAGTAATCAGGAATATGAATTCCGTAAGTTTTTTTCATAAGGTCCTAAAATAATTTAAATAATTCGATTCTGTGCATTTCATGAAAAGTAGAATAGTATTTCTAGACCAAGGATCGATTTTGCATTTATATCATATAATTTGAAAGGAGGAACTTAGGCGTTGTTTTTAAAAGCTTTAAAGAAGGCGGTAATGCACTTGGTTAAATGTTCTAGTTTCGAATTAAAAATGTCGAATTTAATGCTTCCAGTTGTTAATAGTCGGAAAAATTAAAGAGGGAGAAAAAAGTTATTGTAAGTTCCGCTTCGATCTGTTACAGAAAAATGCTCTTCTCACACATATTTTTAACAGTCAACCTTCATTAAATAATTACTCATCTAAGTTATAATGTCGATTAAAAAGACGTATTACATTGTAAATGTGCTATTAAATGATAATAATATATATAAAAGATATATTCATCATATAATCTACATAAATGCCGAGAAAAGATTAAAAATTCAGAGTAATTCACAGAATCTATTGTTTGTGGATTTTAACTGAATCTTTAAATGCATGTACTTTTTTCGGTAATTTTATAGCATATCCACAGTACATATATTCCAATTCCTAGAATACATGTGTATAAAAAATCGGATCCCTAATTGAAAATACTAAATTGTACATTATAATGAATTTTTTAAGAATATCGAAAAAAGTATTTTACCATTAGCATTGCTTTCGTAATCCCCTTCATTTGGAAAATAAATTTTATGTAAAATTAAGGTTAGGATTAAGGAATAATGTTCCTCATATTTGTCTATAATGAATAAAAAGAATTGCGTTTAATGTGACAACTGTATTTTACCAATAATAATTATTACAGCATCTAAATTGTACCACGAATATAGCCTCAAAAATCGTATATTTAAAGTAATTTATGAACCATCACACGGATAATCTATGAAAGAAAAAGGAATAAGTTTCACTATTTATTGAGCTTGAATAATTTAATATGGATTAATTATCAAATGTGATTTTTTTATGTTGAAAATACGAATAATATTCATGACAGCTGTAAAAACAGCAAATAAATGTGAAACATGTTTTATAAAATATATTATTCACATAAATTGGAATACTATGTAGAAATTTTTTATTTATTTATTTTTTGATAATAATGTATTTAATTTTGTATTAGATTTTCATTTTCATAATAAGTAACATTCTTAATAAGATAATAAATCGTATCTTTAAATGCTTTAATATTACAGAATACGAATTCTATTGTTTACATTTCCGCAAAATTTCATTGACGACCTTACATAATATAAATTATTGCAATTCAATTTCATTTAATTTGTTCACAGTTTTAGTAATGTCCTATGAGATTAAGAGAAAAATGAAATGATTGCTTATTCATAAGGTTGGCTTGTCATCGTAATAACATGTCATGGTTTTACATATAAATATATGCGGAAAAATGATTTGTTTTTGTTTTTCATTCCTAGATAACTCTCTGAGCTGGAAAGTGCATTAACTATTATACAATAAAGAAAACAATGGGACAATTTAAAGTTTTCTTTATCTTAAACTTAAATTAATTTCCTAAGCAACGAGATAACTTTAAAGACGATTAATCTTTTTTAATTCTATCTACTTATTGTTAACAATTTTTCAATATTGATTAACATAAGAAAATAAATCCTTTAAATTCGGGAAGTAATAATAAATAATCTTATTTCATAGACCATGATGCAAAAAGTAATGAATTTTGGAGATTTGGAAATTCTGGTCCTAAAGTTTATCAATAATCAACTTTAATTTTAATTTTTTACTGTTTTGTTTCTAATATGGCTATAAAAATAGTAAATACAATAAGAAAAAATTATTATAAATTAAAGAAGTTCGAAATGTCGATCTCTTGCACAAAAAATTTTATAGTTAATCACATATAGGTCGAAATGAGCTATCTTACGCTTCTCGTGAATCTAAAAATTAAACGGTGAATGTCGAACTGCCTTTAAACAAAAATTTAACTGTACTTGATTACAAGTTTACTTATAGGATTATACTCTTTAGACTTCGAGATTAAACTCATAGGTGTCAATCAACCAATAAATCATTTCACTTATGTTATTAACCTTATTACAAATATATAAAAAGCAAATGGATTTTCTTCAAAAATCCAATTGCATCAGATTTTTGTGGAAGTGAAGGATGGTTAATTTTTCTGAAATGCAGCGGCGTAACTAGACTTTTAAAAACCGGAGGTGAGAGGAAAAAGGAAGGAAGCTAAATTCAGATGTTTTTGGTTTATATATTAAAATGAGGATATGAAGATTTTTCCGACGGAGTGACTCTGCGTTAATTCCAAATCAATTTACGAAATATTAAAATACTTCTGTTTTTTGTGTATTTGTTTGGAGGTCCGACAAACGGCGTTATTTGCTCATGCATTATGTTGGACCTATATTACAAACGTTTTCCAAGACGGAAAGGTTGTCAATTGAGTTAACCATATATAAATATATCGACTTAGTTATTGTCTAGATTTCGAGGGGAAAAAATCAAGCTAAAAAAAAAATAAAAAAATTAAAAAGCAGAAGCATACATGTACGTAGGCATATTTTTTCAGGCTCAAATAAAATTTCATTCCAGGATTTACAGTTTATCATCATTCTCTGACTTGGATAATTTCTTATCGCAAAAATGTTATATTGCCCCTACATAACATTCGGAATGATTTATGATTTTGATAGTCTTAAAAAGAAAGATTGTTCTTTTTGAGGGATCCAAGAGTGGGGAGGGGTGAGAGGAATAATTCGAAAATTTTGAATATATTATGCCTTTTGCTTATGATGTTGCATTAACATTTCAATTCCATAAGCCTCATTCTTGATACCGGGATACAACATATTCGATTACTTTTACCCTGTCAGATGAGATTAATCCGACGTTCAATCATTCAAAGCGAGTCACGGCGTATTCGGTGGGGCCCCCATTGTCCCGCTCAATTGTGTTTTCTTTTTTTATTTTTATTTTAATGGCCTACTTGTCCCATCCGAAAGGAAAAAATAAACTCGTTCACAATCTTCAGAGTAACTCTTGATCAAATTCTTCTTCAATCCCTTCCAGTAGTACATTAATCTTAATGGTTGGTTAAAAAAAATTGAACTCTATTGATTTCCTAGTTAATAAATATGTGTTTTAATAATATTAATTTTAGGGTAAATGTTCTTTGTTAGATGCCATCATTGACCCAATTGAATTTAATCAGCATATTTTAATGTTGTATCGATTCGGACTGCGAAAAATGCTTCGTTTAAAATTCGAGATCAAGTCACCTTATTTTTACTTTGAATCGATGTAAAATTTCATTTCCTATGTTCCAAAAAAAAAAAAATCCGGCTCTTCAAGCTAATTTTTACTTAATTTTTGCAATATTCCTGATTTTAAGATTGTACAAATGTGTTACACTACATTTACAGCTTTTTTTTTCATCGTGGCATTTGATTTCACGCACCGGCATTTTTATTTCATTTCCTCCAAATTAACCCGCCCCCCGGTGTCCATATAATTTTAGTAATTTATAATTTTGAAACTAATAAAATTGGTAGTAAAACAAACCTTTCGAGAGGCTACTTTTACTCCCGGATTTC
Source organism: Ricinus marginatus (assembly GCA_028565995.1). Lineage (NCBI taxonomy): Eukaryota > Metazoa > Arthropoda > Insecta > Psocodea > Ricinidae > Ricinus > Ricinus marginatus. The sequence goes on from JAOWBB010000004.1 coordinate 698,199, forward strand.
GTCTGATTTCTATGATTATTAAATTATTAAAATTTAATAACGCTCCATATGGTACTTTGGATATATTACGTTAAGTCCTTACTTAATAACATGCGGTTTTATATTTTTTATAAATATGAATTTGTTCATCTTAAATTATAACTTTTTTATTTTTTCCCAAATTAGTTAATATTTAAATTTAAAATCAAACAAGACTTAATATTTTTTTAAGTTCCACGGCTGGTTATTGTCATTCGAGATGTAACAGGTCATAGAAATTTATTACTGTTTTATTATGTACATATTCATTGTGGTGCATTAATTTATATTAATTTTTTTCTCGATTATTTAACATTTTACATTTTTTTCCTTATACATAATGTATAATAGTTGTAATTTTAATTTTTAACTTTCTCACTATGCTGTTCATTTCCTGAAAGATGTGACTTTGCATTTTCATGGATGGTTGATAGAACTTAGACTCATGTAAAGTGTCATTTTTGAATAATCGTAATTCCGAAATATCATGTGAAAGGAAATTTATGAAATTTATATATGTGTGTGTGTGTGTGTGTGTGTGTGTGTATGTATGTATGTATGTATGTATGTATGTATGTATATATGTATATACATAAATATATAAAAATATATTTGTTTTCTGACTTGAATATAAAAAAAGTCTAGGCAGATAGCATAAAGCTGATGAAGAGATCTGAAGAATCTTGAATTTTTTAGGCTGAATAAATTTTAATTTTTAATAACAAAGATTATAATCTTTAATAGGATGTCATCATTATATTTATAATGTAAAATATATATTTAAATTATATATATGTATAAATTTAATAATAATGTGTGGTTGTCCAAGCCAAGTTTCCTAAATTTCAAAATAATAGGAAAATCACTAATTGCTATTTGAAAGTGGCTAGTTACATGAATTTATGGAGGAATTATTCAAATCATTATATTTATTTCATAAAGAAAGATAAATGATATTATATTTGTCATGATAAACGAGAGAATACGTTGCCCAAATAAGGAGGTAAATTTTTTTAGTATAACTTACAAATGAATTGAGGAAGAAAGAAGCACCCACCTGTATGTGTGTGGAACGCAATTGATGCAGCTGGGTTACAATTGATAAATAATATCCTTTTTTTTCGGGAATAATGTTTAACCATCTGGCTGCCACGATTGTAAATCATATTTTATATTGTTTGTCGTCGCGATTCTCAAATATAGACATTGAAGCTCTTTTAATGCTCATATAAAAACCTAACCTAACGCAAAGGTTGTAATTTTGCGGGTTTGTTATGCTCAGTAAAAGATTTTTTTTCTTCTAAAAGCAGTCAACAGTCAAATTTATTTCTTTCCTGAATATCCAGTAGTTTTCAGTGCAAATGTTACAACATTCACTTATATGGTAAATATTTAACGGTATGAAGCAGGAAAAAAAATACTGTTAACATATTTAAATATGTTTTCCTGAAAACGGTAGATACTCGATTCTATAATTAATGCCATCATAATGTACTCGATAATTTCTTTTAGATGTTTTTATTGTTATTAATTGTTTTATATTTATTGTAATTTTTTCACATGCACATTAATTGTATTTTTTTTGCAAATGTTAAATTTCTTTACCGACTTTTAAATTATCATACTTGAAAGGCAAGTGTCTTTTGCATTTAATATATATATAATACATACGATACATGAAAGTAGGTTGAAATATTGAAATATTTAAATACATTTTCCGAAACGATAGATTATAAAGTCTGTTATCCATCCATGTTTACAAAACATAAGCTTTCACCTTTTAAGCCATAAGGATTTAAGAGGCTGTACGATTATCCGTTTAGATATTTGAAATGATAAAAAAAATTTGGATTTTAATCATGAAATATCTGCGAATTCGAAATGTTTGTGTGTTAACTATGGAAACGATCGCTTTCGTAAATTTTTTCGTCATTTTTTAATGGAAAATAGTCCGAGTGGTAGAAAACCACTTCTAATGGATAGAAAAACGAGACAATTGTAGGTGAAAGTATGCAAGAGAGGGAATTGATGGCACGAGGGGCACTAAATTCATAAAATGATGCCAATTTTGCTATTTCATTTGACCCGGGGTTTAAAGATATTTGGTAACAGCTATAGTTTTACGATGATTTTTATCTTTTTACGATGTTCCTATTTCTTTTTTATTTTTTCAGCAGTCACGATTTCCGAAAATTTTAAATAATATTTATACAGCATATCCAAATATATTACAGAACATAGATTTTCTGGTTTTCAGTTATTTCTGTATTTATCTATTTTCGTATATTTTTGTAATAAAATACGTTGTTTTTGTCTCAATTGCTCATTCAGAATTTTTTCAATTTTCCTATATTCTAGTTTGCTGAAATTGATGCAAATATTTAGTAATGTATAATTCTAAAAATAAATTTAACTGCCCGAAGGCAAAATACAAATGTTGCACCATTATTTACATTAAATATTTATTTTATAACCAACGAGTATTGGATTACTTGAGACTATACAAAGTATTTGAGTTACTTCAAATTATTTTAAAATCAAGGTACATTATTTTTAATTATCATATTTTTATTTATATTAACGAATTATATTCTTACTGATTACTGTAATTAGTCAAACGTACGTCTCTCCCGTTGTTCTTTTTCCAATTCTCAGTTAAACCAATCTTTTTTACCTAATAAAACTCGTCACATAATTATAATTTTTTAAAAATGAACTTACACATTATTTTCTTAATTATTCCAACTTGGTCATGTATTATATTGTATGTATTAGTATTATAATTTAGTTGGGTTAATTTGTTTTGGTTTCTGCTTAATTCGGTCCACTTTTTATTCAAATCGATGATAATATATGTATGGCAAGAAGAGTTTGCTTCAGTTTCTCTTTTTCAGCCGCGTTAGTACAGTTATTAATTAACTAGAGTTAATTTTGCCTTTTTAATTTCTAGTTTTTTATTTTTTTTCCTTGATTTTGTTTGCTTGTTATTAGGTTTGAAAATTGAAGCTTAGAGGCTTTGCACCTCATGTTATTGTAATATGGAATTGGGCAATTAGCCGAAGGAAAAAATACATAATTCGTTTATGGTTTATAAAAATTCTTGCACATTACGCTATAAGAGGTGCACAGTTATACATATAAAAATTGAATAAAATTACAATGAACACGGATAAAACTCATTGGTTTGCAAAACGGTAGGACAATTATTGCTAAAAGACATTTTTCAAACGTATAATTTACATTGAAATTACACATGACTGATTGAAATATTCTTTTTATCGAAGTTAATTCTTGCGGGATCGCTAAAAAAACTTACTTCCTCTCCAGGTGATAATTCTTAGTGTGCATCACTGGAAGCAGATATAAGTCTAAATCACTGCATTATTAAAATTAATTTCAGCTACGGTTAAAAATTTTTGTTATTATAAATACATTTGCGCTTAGGCTGGACTTTTTTTTTTCTTAGTATAAAAGCAGAAAAATCAAATGTGTATGAACATTTTATATTCTTCGAATTATAACCGTCATTGGAGAATGTTTCGTTGTTTGCCAATTTTTCATTTTAAAAAATAACTGTACAATAATTGAACACATTAAAACATGCCTTAGATGAATAAATACCCTCTTCCTCGCCTAGGCTAATGATTGGATCTTTCAAATTTGAAATTTTTCAACATGTTGGTGTATTAGTTTAAATATGTTGGAAATTCATAAAGATAAGTTGTATATCGGACATTTTGGATTCGATGTTAGCGAAACTGTTTTTTTTCTTTTTTTTTGAATTGCTGTTTTTTCAGTATTCGACTATGTAGTTCAGTGTAAAGAGTACAATAAAATTAAAAGTGTGCTTTCATATTTTTTGCTTTTTCATGTTATTCACTCCGATTTAAACCCGTTTCTCAGTTTTTAATCCCTGCACGAGTGCATGATTTATAAAACGAAATTTGACATTTATTACCAACTAAAAAATTTGGATTCAAAACGTCACTTTTAATACCCATATACATGGCAGATGGTTGTGATTCTTTTCAACCGAAGACAGGATATTTTTTTTTTTCAGTTGGCGTATCGCAAAAATTACTCTCCGCTGTTAAATGGCATTGAGAACAAGTGTACACAGAAACGGCTCGATGAACTCCCGAAATGCCACAAATGTTAAGGTTACGGAAGGTACGGGGTCGGTGAATATGAAAAGAACATCATTGTATTCATCATTACATTTCACCGAGCCTGCCCCTTAACCTGAATGAATTCACCTGCTTCCGAAGGAGTTTGTTTCCCTCGCATCCCTTCGGTAAAACTTTGAATGAATGTTCTCAAACAAGATAAATTAAAGCGCAGTACAGGCGAAGGCGGATCATTTAAGCACCTTACAATGGTCGTGTAACTTCTAAGGGTTTCTTTGTGAGTTTTTTTGATCTACGAGGGACTTCTCCCCCGCGTCTCCATGCGCCATTTTTAAAAATTTAAAAAGTTCAGGTTAATCTCCGCCGCCTTTTCGTGGACGAAGGAAGGAATTAAGGTCGCGTTTAAGTACCGCGGCCATGTTTTGAAAACATTGCTCCGTCCACGATCATGCTCCTCCAAGAGGGACACATATTTGCCACTCGGAGGATGGATGAGTTCTTCCGGTTATAAATCTTTTTTCTTCGACCCCGATATTTCTCGCGGTTCACCCAGGCGTGAAGCAAAAGAAGAGAGAGAGAAACAAAAAAAAAAATGCAGCTTTCACCGTTATGAAAATGACATACGTACACATTGCCAATCTTAATGTTTTGCTATTCTCAAATCTTAAAAACCGGGGAGCATCCTATCTCGGTCGGACATCAGACGGGACCGGTAAAGATTTTCGAGATTGATGTTGCTACCACTGATAGATGTATGGTGTAATTACTTTAAGAGCCCTCCCTTTTGCATTCTCATTTACGAAGATGTGGAAGATGGATTATCATTACTTGCTCAGTGATATGTGGAATGAAAATAAAAAGCAAGGCATACAAGCTTGTGGCCTGTTTTATTAAAATGACATTCATCGAAAATCATGTTTTGTAAGTGGATCTTAATTGCTCGAAATCTCATAAATTTAACATAGTTATCTACCTTTGTCGGCGCTTGACGACCGAAGATCCATTAGCATACATTCATTAGCATAACATTTGATATTCAATATTACAATTGCCGAGTAGGATTTTCTTTTCTTTTTTTTACTATCGCATAAAATTGCTTTATAATTATTTTGTTACACTTCGGATCACATATTTAACGAAGAAAGATAAACGTGAGAATGAAAGGAGTAGAAGAAGAAGAAAGTGTTCTGTGTGGTGTGTGTGTGTGTGTGTGTGTGTGTGTATGCGTGCGTGCGTGCGTGTGTGTTTGTATGTATGTAATTATATAAAGGAAAAGCGCGTTATTTGTCCGGCACGAATCTGTGGGCGCAGAAATAATTGACGATTATGCGAAGTGATTTATTGGCTTCCTGGGATAGGAAAGTAGCAGCGGACTTATTAACATTAATCTCGACTTTCGTATCCCTTCGTAATGATGGCGGACCACTCGTGAAAGAAGAAAATTGTCTCATTAAATTTGGGTGGAAAAAAAAAAGGAAAAATTGCTTTCGCCCCATAATATTTCGCATATTCGAACGAAAACAAGAAAAAAAATTCATACTGGCGGAAAAAAAAAAGGCGGAAAGAGTGAGAGAAAAGAATCTTATTAAATAATTTTATAATTTCCGATAGGTACGGCAATGGGAAAGAAAAAAAAAAGCTGTTAGATTTAATGGTTCGTCATTTGGAAGGCATTCAATTTTAAACGATGTTATTTTTCGGTATAAAAATCATTCTTTGCTCGTAAGTTGTTATGATTGAAAATGTTCATTTCATAACTTTCCCGTTTCCCCCATTCTTTCATTGTCCGGTTAATTTTTGTTCTCCAAATTTGTTTCGACCTTTGCAATTTTGCGCATTTTCTATAACATTGTATCGTTCGGAAGCATGAATTGAACACGGTGCAAAAAATGTTTATCTGTTTCTTTGGCTTGTTAATGGTTCTCGCGATGGGGAAACCTAAGGAAGAACAATTTCAGTGTAAAGTTAAATTTTGAAATGACCACTTTTATATACATATATATATATATATATAATGACAATATGCTTACTGTAGACACTCATAGAACGTAATTTTCCATGTAATATTAAATTAACAAAATCAACTTTCGTAAAATGCGAATTTCACCACGTTGTTTGATTTAAAAATAATTTACATGTTTAAAAATAATATACATACCCTTCTTTAATGTACATTACATGATATAAGGGATAGAAAATTGTTACCCATTGATGTAGGACTGCATTTTTGTGAAAATAATATTAGTTTACTAAAGAAGCAAGGAGATATTTCATGCAAATCAACTAGTTTTTTTGGGTAAACTTCAATCCCTTTCGCAATCTTATTATTAAGGACGCAAATGATTGTTCGTTTCTGTATACACATACACATACATATATAAATGAAAATACAAAAAAACCTAAATGACAAGGGTTTTTTTTCCTTTTCCCATTGAAGAAAATCATAGATGTTAATTCATTTACTACAAAGAAAAGCTTTGTTAAAGTTGAGTCTTTCATTGTTTTTTTTCTTTTTTTTGCGAATACTCTTGAGTAAAATGTTAAATAAAAGTTGTTAGTTTTAGTGTTTATTTTGCACGAAGAGAAATTATTAAGAAGAGAAATAAGGAAGAATTTTTTTTGAATTGTCGCTTCGGTTAATGACACAGTTTTAAGTAATGTACCTTGTCAGGAGGTATCCATTAAGAATCAGGTACTCCTTCCGGGAAAATTTTTCTTTTTTTTTGACTTGGAGATGAAATCAAATGAAAACATTTGAAAGCAAAATCAAATGTTCTGTTATTAGGTACTTATCCACTAATTCACTTCATGAGGCCCGCATTTAACACAGGATACTATTTTAATTAGCATTCAGTTATATCGTTTATTAGTAATTATAGCCTTATTTATTATTATTCTTTGTCATTTCCCGTAATACAGCTCTTTCCATTATGGATTAATGAATTAAAAAAGCCAGGTTGCCATAATTGGGACTTATATCCTTCCTTTTCATTCATGTTTGCTCTTTTATATAATAGTTGATTTAACTACAACTCTTAATTACTTTTAAAGGCAATACTTATAAATTAATATTGTAAAATCAGATTTTTGAGATTTATTTTCTGCTCCTTTGGCAATTGGGGATCAGAACATCCAACAGAATGTGTTATTGAGCAATATTCTCAAGATACTTTTATTTATTTGAAAACCTATCAATATTTACTGTTATCTTATTTTCACATTTTACATTTTTAAAAATTTTGTTATTTGCTTTATTAAAAAAACCCAGCGTCTTTTGTGTGAATGATGATTGCAATTCCTGAATTTATGCTTTTTTTCCGATTTCGTAATGAAACGTGTGAGTTGTAAAAACAATTAGAAAACAAAAATTAAATTAAAAATATTATTACTTCGTAGCAAGTTTCGTTTATTTTTTAAATATAAAATAAGAGTATCTGAAAGTTCAGTTTATACTGAAACACTCTATATTTTATAAATATCATATTTAATGACGGTAGACTGAATTATTGTAATTTGAATAGATAATTATTATTATTCATTTAATGGCCGTTGAATAATTTGTTCTCTCATATGGTAAATATAATAATTTTATACTAAAAAAGAAAAGACCATTTCCATGGTAACGCATATGCAAATGAAGAAAATTTGTTACTGCAAGAAAATTGTAATATTTACTAATATTAAAAAAATATCATATACCATCATATCATATTGGAGAGATTGTTGACTTTCCTGTGTTAAAATTCTACATACAAAGTTTACATATTAAGTATTATATTTGTTACTTGTTACATTTAAAAATTTATGCGATGAAAAATAATTTCTACTGAGGTGACTTAAAATATATTTTTATCCGTAAATGATCTTTATTATGGAGAAATACTTTCCTGCTATTAAGAATTCGGTCAACTGGCCAACTTTTAAAGTTGCATGCTATTTGGTAGAATTTATATATTCTTATATTTGTTGACCCATTTTCTATCTCCAGTCATGAAAATTGCATAAATAAGGATAACAATTAAATTTTCGTGTCAGTTTTTATCGTGGTAAAATTGATTTCAAACACAAAATTAGATAGTATAAGACATAGTCGTAAAATGTTGGAAGTTCTATTGCGGCAATTACAAATACATGCTGCAATAACGATTTTATTTAACAAATTCCGGCTTTGCTTTTCTGTTATCTTGCGTTATGATTCCGAAAACTCAAAATGTTTCCATGCCTCTCCTAGTTTCTTCGTTTTTACACGAGGAGACGTGCATAATTTTTTTTTTCCAATAATCCTGAGGATGAGTTCGCTGGCAGGAAGCGGAAGAGAAGAGGAAAAGTAGCACATTTAATAATTTATGACACAAGTCAGGCAATTTCGGATTCCGAAAAATCCAAAGAACTTTTGGATTTCCGCGCTTTGCCGTGGAAATTAACACGAGTATGAAAAGAAGCAACTCCGCCCTCTCCCAGTCACTTGATGGTTATATGATACTTAAATCGTTGGATCCGTTTACTTAATGAAAACATGTCAAGCCCCTTTAAATGGTGCAGTCCAGAAAATTACTCTGCATTTAGATTTATAATTTTTTTTGCATTGTTTGTCCTGGCGACTCGCCTTTTTTCTTTCAATTTTAGAAAAAGTGACTTGGATAAGCAATTCGTTGACAACGATGGATGCGTAAAATAATTATTCAAAATTACATCCCACCTCATAATTTTTAGGTTCCGGATTGTGCTCTCCTGTAGAATCCGCCAAAGTATAACAATACTAATTATCGACTGAGCGATATCAGATTTTGTAAAATTCTTTATACCGCCAGTTGGTGTCACACTGAAAAAGTGTTTGTTCACAATTTTTTTGGGAGGGATATTAAGGAAAAAATAATAATGTGCAACTTTAATTTCAATATGCAAATGAAGAGCGTTCAACTTTTTTGAATTTAATTGGGTCATGTTTTTTGAAAAAGAAACTGTTTCGTCCTGGTCCTAAGTAATAATAAAATAAATAAAAAGTACATGAGAATTCAGACATTTAGAAAGGAAGTTTATGATTTTTTATTTCTGGCTATATTCGTAACATTATAGATAATAATTATTTTGATGCGAACAAAAGGTCCTGAACAAAATATTTTTTATAAAATAATACAATTAAGCATTTACCTTAAAAGTGGTACATCTAATGAGGCATCCTGACAATGAAACGAAATTTATTCTTACGATAGATTATTAAAACTTTCATTCCTTTCTCTCTGTCGGTTTTCTTATAATAAGCTTCGTTTATAAGGACACTCCTATAGATAATGTACTGGGTGTTACTCCATACATGATTTCAAAGACTGAAATAGTAAAAGTTTATTATTTCAGCTTTCCCTCAATTTTTAGCGAGCAATGTATTAATAATAATAATAATAATAATAATATTATTATTATTATTATTATTATCATCATTATCATTGTCGTCGTGGTTATAACGCTTTGCCTTTGGTCATTTTTTTATATTAATATTTGATAGGATGTTTATTATTTTATTCCGGCGAAGCATTACCATTAATATTGACTGCAGGGTACATTCTTCATCTTTTTTTCTCGACCTACTCATCAACAACAAAAATTCCGAACTTTTTACTTTCTGATGCTATCTGCATTTATGTTTCACTTCATTTTTATGGCTTCATTTGCTTAAGTCGCCTTGACTGTTATGAAGAATGCATTGTTGATATTTGCTTCAAGTTTACATTAATTTTTTATTTGACAAATTTTCTAAATTTATATTACATAATAGAATATAGTTACCAAAATAAAAATAAAGTATATCCACTTGATCTCCCTTCGGAAGAATCATTTTCAAATCAAAATTTGGAACAATTTTCATTTATAGATATGCATATCTTAATATTTAAAAATTTCTTGTCCTAAATTTTAATACTATATTTCTTTTAAAAAAAATATGTAATTTAATTGTAGTATGAAGAATTAAATTATGATATTAGAATCTTTATACTAAAATTATAAAAATATATTTTCCAGAAAGATCATGGTCATTCAAGGGGTTATTTATTCTCACCGCAAGGAATTAACAAAGGTTTAATTTTATATTATATTTTCAGAAAATGTTTATATAGATATAAATGTATATATATCTTAAGTTTATTTGTGCAACAGCGAATATAAAATTCTGAGGAAGGTTAATTTTCGTTAACATATAAAAAAGAGTGATCGAGATTGACTTCGCCATATAGAAGTAGAATAACTCGATGACTGTAGCGGTATTGGTAGCTCACCAAGTGGCTAAGTATTTTAAAGTTACCGACTTCGAACCGGATTTTTTGCTTGTACAATTACATTTTCAACAGGCTTGTTTAAATCAATTTTTTGATTGCGCATAAAAAAAAAACTTAATATTCGGGCATAAATCATACTATTAACTACCACTTAACAAATCAAAAAATTTTTACTAAAGTCGTTTACTTCTGTATAAGAAGAAAAAAAAATCATTTGGAAGTTGATGTTAGTTATAATGTCACTTTTGTAAAAATCTATCTATGAAATGATCTTAAATGCTGCGATCAACCGAAAAATGCGAGTTTGATTTTTAATTAGTTATTCTGAACGAGATGTAACCTCTGTATTGAATACGATTGCAATCATAACAAACCTGTAAGTTTTCTTGGGGCAGGGAGTTCTTTATTTAAAAAATATAATTACTCGCATTTAAACGGATACAAAATTTCCATTTCTGCCAATTTTGTATCAAATTTTTTCACTTTTCACTAGCCCCAAAAGCCAGGCAAATGATTTATTTCCCTCCTAAGTTTTACTCAGTGGATGCCTTCTTCATATCCACTTTTTAAAATTATTATTATATATTTAATGTTTGAGCAATAAATCTGATAATTTTAGGAAAAAAAAGAAGCTAAGCAATTTCGCTAATTTGTCAGAGATTTGAAATTTGGTCGTTCCGTTATATATGATTGTAAATTAGTATCGTTACAAATGGGGAATAGTTTTTTACCTGTAAAATTCGAAAAATGTACGCTTATTGTTCTTCATGTTTTTGCTGAATGAGCCTGAAATTCTACGTATACATACAAATATATATATTACATTGGTATATTTACTCCTATTATTTTCGTTTTAATTTATAATTTTTTTGAATCTGCAGTATTTTATTATTTTCCGTTGAATTTTATACAAATAAAATTTTATATATTCCCATTCAGCCTTAAACACGAACTAAACCGATTATTGTTAAAGAGGTCAAATCCTTTTGAATAAAATTTACCTTAAAAATTCCAGACAAAATATTACTTAAATAATTAACCCTGAAGTTCGTCGAACTTATATTAACGACTTCATAAATTGGTTAAAAGTTATAAATTATTTCATTTTTAAATTATGAAGACCATATTTCTTTCATTTATTCCCTTCTTTTAGGTAAAACATACATTTATACACTCGATTATAATGATGGCCAATTCAAAAACCACTTAAAATGACTAATATTTATTGCGTCAGTCTTAAGATTGTATTGTAAGATGAATAATAATTTCTTTATATATATATTACACATTTTTCGTTCGACTATCGCAGACATATCGGTTCAGATATATTGCCATATGTATCTGCCCAGTAATAAATATAAGATAAAAAATTTCACTTAATATTAACCATACAAATTAATCTTATGGTTTTTATAGGAATCTAAATTTTTTATGCGCTTTGTCTGTTATCAGTTTTTAATAATTTTTTTCCAACAAAATATTTCCCAAAAAAATTTATAAGGAAATATCTGGAAGATGTTACACAATGATTAAGGTTTTGTACGAATATTCCAAAGCCAATGACATGATAGATATTTATTCACACATATAGCCGATTACCTTTCTGTGTAATTTATTCATTGAGCGCGGCTCATAATCTCTCATTAGCATTAGGATGTCGTAACGGTGCGCTTCTCATAAAGAAAACTCAGCCATTCGAAAAGTTATAACCTTTCCTTTGGAATGGGAAGATATACGGTATTTATGTTTACGAAAAGAGGTCATCAACGCTAGCCTTGTGAGAGTTGCCCTAGAAAATTATTTTTATAAACGAAATTTTATATTTTTGGAAAGTCATAGGTATTCTAGTTTAATTAATATTCAAGTCCATTAATTTCGACTTGAAATGGCCGCTTTAACTTAAGCTCTATACAACTTGCAGTTTCCATCAAGCGAGCGTTGGCAAAGAAAATTGTCGTGATCATTTCATTCACTGCAGGATGTTGTTTCCTTTCACTTCTTGTAGATAATTTCTGCTCCGTAATCTTATATGCCGAAGTCTGGGTTTTGGAATTTGTACCAGGTCCAAATGATTGAATATATCTATCAGTCTTTTAAGCGGGTTTTTGCACTTCACCCGATTTTGATTTAATTTTCGATTTCGAACTCGCCAACGGGAGATCGAATACATAAAAATTTTGGCTTTTTGTAAATGTTCGTCGATGCATATTTCAATTTCCGATGTCCTCGATGCACCCCGCCATGATTTATATAAAGAACACGGCCGATAACGTGGAGGCCACCACCACTTACAGAAGTTCCGACTGGGACAGGTTGTTCCAGTATTTGTGATACGGATTTTGCCCTCTCCATGACCTTTGCCACAAGCCTCACGACTCCTTCAGTGTTTCATGCGAAAATATTTTAGTGCACATAAATAATGCTGTAATTAATTGTGAAAATTGTGAAGTCGGGGGATTTTAACTCGAAAAAAAGAAGCCGGAAAATACCGTATACGTCTTTATACAAGCAAGACCGACATTTATTTTTGTGAACGGCAACGATAATATCATCTTGCTCTTGTCAGAACTCGATTATTGGGCAAACTGCAGTGAAAAAATATGTTTGTCTTTATTATTTTTAAGTTCCAGTTCTTCGACGACCGAAACTATTTTCATACGTAATTACAGACAGCGTAATTCTCTTGTATGTCTTAATTGAAACGCATCTTTTAAATTTTTTCCCTTTAAACGTCGGGGATTTTTGTGAATCGAACAAAAAAGTTTTTCAAGTGGAATAAAAGAGGAATAAAGGGGTTTTCGCAATTTTTCCACGTTATACGGATATGCAGGTTTGTCTTCGCTCGGGCCGGAGGAAAATGGTTTTCCGCCTATTGTGGCACGTGTAATCGATTTTTTCCGAGCGGATCTTTCATAAAAAGAGTGCAATAAAGCGGAAAATCACTGGAGTTGAACGAACTTTGCAAACCTTTCGAATTCGGTAGCATTTAGACCAAAATGAATCAATCAAATGCTCATTTAATCATACTAATTAAAGAGATGGGAAATTAGCGGAAGTTTCCCCCAGTTCTGTTCTTCCTCTTGACATCTTAATGATACAGCGCATATATGAACGGGAAGAGGCAAAGAAGTGCAGAGTATCCCGGATTTAAAACTAAAACCATCCGAGGTAATTCAAAAAACGCGTCACTTCCTACGTGGGTGAGGGGCGGCCTCATGAATTTTTGTGCACATTTCTTTTTTTTACATTTCAGGTTCGAGAACAAAGAAAAAACTGTCAATATGCGCTTTTTGTTTGGGGATAAGGAATTAGAAATTTTTTTTACCTGCGAGCCATCCCTTCATCAAGAGATGCATTTCCTCTTCGAAACTCTGCTCGTCGTATTCTTCCCAATCCATTTTTAAGAGAATCGCACTTTTTTCCTATATTGGCATTTAATGCTTTTACTTACTTTGAAACGAATGAAACTGCTTGTGTCTCGTCATCATCAAATTCCCCAAATCCTTCATTTACTTTATAATTCTATCTTTTTAACTTTGATGTTATGAGACAGCCTGGAGTAGGTCGTAAAATAAACTCTTTTATTCGGCCATAATATTTGTCGTTGCTTTCATAAATTATTATCCGCGAGGTTTCTTATATATGAATACCATTTTTAGACGGTGATGGTTTCCTGCAGACGTGATAGGCGGTCTTGCACTTTATAAATTTAATTTTTTTTAATATAAATATACTTGTCAGAAAAAAAAACACTGTGTCAATTATATGTTTTTTTCATTTCCTTATTTAGCATACATTATTAATCGATGTTTCCGTTTGGTATTCAGTTGGTAATATTTTTTATATTATATATACATATTTTTTTTGCTTGAATGAGTATAAATTTTTAATTAGTTTCGACTTTAAGTTGAAATGGAAGGGGATATTAAATAGATTTTTAGAATACAAATATATTATATTGGTATTATGTTTTTGTGATGACAAAGAATTTATATTTGATGAGCCTGCTTTTTTTTAATTTTAAAATGGCTAATATATGATACTCGGAAAACCATTTATGGGGTTTTCAGTATCGTACAATTTTAAATTATATATAATAATATTATGGACATTTCTCTAAATCTCTTTTTTTACGGTATTTTCAAAATTAAGGCAAACAAATAATTATATACATTGATTTATTTGGCTTTTTTAATTTTCTATCGTCAGGCGCTAATTTACAAACTTTCTTATGCCGGATCGGAAAATTTTTTGCTTAGAAAGTGTTGAGATTTCCAGAACCACATTTTATGGGAAAAATTTCTTTAGCAGTTCGATTCTAATGAAGGGAGACTGGTTTGGATAATTTTTTCTTGCTATTATCGAAACTTATTTGACATATGAATAATATTAATGATGGTTGAGGTTCTTAATGTCTTCGGGGATACACATATTGTATAAAGTAACGTTGAGCTAAATTTTTTTTAAATAAATTACTTTTAACATGTATATTAATTCGAAGTTTAATTAAAACAAAAATTATTCATGATGATCTTTTTTTCAACGAAACAGTAGCAAAAATTTAAAGCAAAAATGACCTTTCGCAAAATGACATTAAAAAAAAACCGTACTTCGTCGACTTGTAAGAGCTGTTTTCATCCATAAATTAAATATTTTATAACTTACGGAAAGTACAACTTGTATCCCAGAAGTAAATTAAGGTTTAATAATAAACATTTATTGACTTCACTTAAAAGCCGAAGATGTAGCACATGCTGGAAAAAAAGAAAGCTTTATTATAAATAATTAAAATACTGCAGCTATGCATTAAACTAAAAAAGGTAATCTTGTTGTTTATTTAATAAAGTAACGTATTCATCTAGAAATGCTGCATTATTTAAATAATTAAAATTTTTTATATATATTTAACCATTTAAAAAACGAAAAAAAAAAATTACTGCTTTAATTTATTATATTTAAGTCTATTTCAGACGTCTTAAATGTATAACATCTTTTGAAAGAACAAAGAAATTGTAACAAAGTTTATTCATACCAGTGTTACTTATGTTATTAACATTAACTGTTTAATGCAAGAAGTTCTTTAGTCTGCTGCCTGAGACTCTCTACAATTAATTGTTGTAATTGGTTTATTAAGCGTGCTCCAGCAGCTTCAGTCTGTACCTCCTAATTCTCCAAATGACTGCTTCCTCGTGCAATCGTGCACTGTTTATAACACCATTACTCGCGTGTTAATGTCCTGAATAATGAATCTGGTTTTCTTTTAGGGATTCTACGATAATTCCGTCATTAATAAAAACATGCTATGCCCGCAATTGTCCAACGGAAGCAATCACCATTGTTCGCCCTCGCTGAAGGTTATGTTTTCCGGTGAATTTTATTTTTCTTACAATTTCTTTTCTTTACGATGACTTCGGCTCGACATGTGTGCTCATACATTAACCCCCTTTTTGTGAAGAATCTCACGTAAATGTGTTTTATCATCGTAAACGGTATCATAATGACATTAGTGTAGATATTCATGTCCTCAATTATCGAGTTCTTCGTCAAGAACCCCTGTCCTCGTTCTTCAATTATTTTTCCTTCACCTTTCGCCATCCAGTACAATAACTCTTATTCTATACCACATTCGGTGTCTGGGATTGTTAATTTTGAGATTTCAAAATGTTTTTACACTCGATTTCGACGCTCCATCCAAATTATAATGAGATAGGAAAGGAAAAAAATTTAATTCACAATGTTTTTTAATGGATTAGCCACTAATTAAGTAAATAATTCTTTGACCACAGATGGGTATTTTATATCAAGTATTAAATACCCTTGAGTTAGAACATTATTCAAAGGTCAAGAAAAGCATTATCCATTTTCACATTTATTTTTACCTATTGGTCTATTAATGGAATACTTTTATCCCTTCTATTCGATTTTTGTTTTTTTTTTTTTGGGAAAGTGTTTTGAGTTATTTTACTTTTCAAATTTTGCTTTCCCTTAGCCCGTATCTTTTACTCTTGAAGTCTGAGGTCACGAAACCTCGATTTTCGAATTTTAATATTTTATCATATTGATATTCAAAAAGTATTATATAACAGCCGTGAGCAGTATTTAAATTATATATTTCCATTGCATTTCCGGATCATATTAGACGCGATCGTTAATTTTAACTTGTGAAATTTAAACTTTTCCATATTTAAATTTTTTTTTTTTTTTTTAACGTAAATATTATGAGAAGTGAGCCATTTGACGCATAATTATTTATTTATTATAAATCTCTTTAATAATGTGTCAAAGATGAGATAATGAGCGTTTTTCTTTCTTTTTTAAAGTCATTTTCGCATTTGGGGTTGGAAAGACTGAATTTGTCATTTCGAGTGATGCACGCGAATAATTGAAAGAGCATAGGTGAGAATCTACCTCCAAAAGGCTTTTCCAATTTGAGATGTTTCAGGAGTTCTCCTCAAACTGATTTTTCAGTTGAATGGAGTAATGAGTAAACGTGTTAATTACATTACAGTGCCGTTACCTTTTGTCTGGTTCGCTACCGCAATTTTGTCGGTCAGACGCGTGACCATTACATTTATAAATATATATACACATACATATATGTACATCAAAAAAAAAAAAACAAAAATTGCAATTGCAAAGGGAAATGGCGTTAAAAAGGAAAATTTTGCCTTCCTCTTCCTCTTCGCTCTCATTATCCAGTAAAAAGGAGAACGATAAAGCCGTCTTTGCCCATTTTGCCAACAATCGCATTAATTTCTGGAATTTGGATTTGAGCCCCATCGGCTTCGGACATTTTTGCCATTTCTTTATATTCCGCAAAGAATCATCGGATATTTGGTTATTTCGTCATAAGCGAATGACACATCGGTGATTCGTCCCGGCATTAAAAAATTCTGCACACTTCCAAAATGTGCTTCGAAAGGAGAAAATGAACTTGTTTCGTAAATGAACGAAAAAGCATACGTTTTTTTTTGTACGTGAACATGCCCCAAAATCGTATGAAATTAATGTTATTCGGATAATGAAAAAATTATTATTAATTTATATAAATTTAGTTACAGTTCTGCGTGTGATTGATTTTTAACGTTTAGTTTGTTTTTAATTTGCTAAAGAAAAAGTATATGTTACACATGGTATAAAAGAGTGCTTCAGTGCAATAAGTTTTTAATTACGAAAAATGTAATTGTCCGACAGAATTCACTCAGTTGAGGTTGAAGAAGACGTATCGTATGTGTCGTCATTATTTTTTTATTACCATTGCCCTTTATTAAATTCTGTAGCGCTGTCTGTTGCCGTATTTGCATAATGATTTTTTTGTTCATGCAATCCGTGCCGTTGCGGGAATCGCCCAAAAATTGATATCGAAGGAAAATTGGAGTGGGTAAAAGTAGTAGCCGAAGGAACAATGTACGAGTGTGTTAATGTGTGCGTGTGCGTGTGTATGTGTGTGTGTGTGTGTGTGCTTGCGTGCGTGCGTCTGTGCAGCGTAAGGGAAGTACCGGAAGGAAGAATGATGGCTTTTTCTTTATTATGGTGGGGGATCGGAAAAAAAATTAGGAGAAGACTTGAAAGGAGAAATAACGCTGAAGAGAGGGGAGAAGGTAAATGGTTCTTTGCCCGTGATGTGGTTGGATTTCTGTCAGTTCAAGTTCGTATTTCACTCTCTTCAGAACGTTCTTTCGGGTGACCAAACTTCCTCAAGTTCTCGCTTCTTTTTTTTTTTTTTTTTTACATTTTATTTTAATAATTTTTTTTATTATTACTTTACTTAAGAAAAGAAAACAGAGAGTATTAGCATTTTATAATATGGCCACATACGCAGCTTACAGACACGTTGAACTAGACAAAATTGGTTATGGCAAAAGAAGGTAAATATTTTATTGTTTTTTCCTTTTCCCGGGTCTTTCATTGCGAAAGCTTGATATTTCCTCCGCGGGGCTGTCGGTGCATGATTCATGTATTTGACCGCGTTAGAAGGAGGTACTGTTCTCTGTGTGTTTATGGTTCTTAAGTACGCGGCGTGCTTCGCGAAAATATGAATTTTACTCACGTAGAGGCGAAATGGAAAATTTCCTTTTATTTTTTCCTTATATTGTCATATTTTTCGTTATTATCGTTATGTTGTGGGATTCATATCACACTTTTACATATATATATACCTTAAAAAAAAGAAATAAAAATAGAAAAAAAACTAACATTGAGGCGCCCGGATAATGAAGTCATAGAGATTAATTACTTCAACATAGCATGGGGTCTTTTCGCGTTAAAAAATTATAAAATTAGGTTTACTGATATAATTACATGATTCATTCCATTCATGTGCATTTTGTCATTTTTTTTCTTTTTCTTTAATCGTAAAAGAGCTTTTTTTTTAAGCCACCAAATTGACTGCTGCATTTAATGACGAATATTTTACACAGGTCCATTATTTACCATTGAATAAGTAACCTCCGTATCAATGAAATTGTGTTTTTACTTCCTCCTTACTTTTCCTCGGTTTCCCGTCACAAAATTCCTGTTCGAAAAAGAAAAGAGGCTTCATTCTGACCCCCAAAGCCCATACTTTTAAGGTTCAAATTAAAATTTCCCATCAATTAAATTCTTCTTTTGGTCGCTCTGAAAATTTAACTCGAATCGGTTTCGCGTTATTGAAATGAGAATTGTGATATTTTGAGCAAACATGTCGCAAAATACGATATTTATGTTTGTGATTTCTTACGTTTGCACACGGCCGCAAAACACGTTCGCAAATTATACATCATGTATGAATTGAATTAATTTAACGTGATCTATTAATTTTTTCAAGATAATTTCGAAATTTTACAGTATGTTAAATTTGGCACTTGAAAAAATAAATTCACCGTTTTCCTTATTTATTTTATTTTTTTTTTTACCTTGCTTACCTGCTACATCTGAATTTCATTCATTAAATTGTTTTTTTAATTTTTCAGTTTTTTTATTTTAAATAATATGCCTCTTTTAATTTTATGCAAAATTTAGAAAAGGATTCATTAAAGAAAAGCTTGAGGGAAAAGTTATTTTTCTGTGATGGCAAAAGGAGACGACAGATTTTTAAGCTTTCGACTTTTACACTTTTCCCGTATTTTGTTGAACTGCACTGCCGCATTGCTCCATGGCGTTGATTGATGTACATTGCCGTTCGATTTCCCGCTTTTGTATTTTTTGTTTTATAGATTCGGATGAAATTTGTCGTGTCTTTTCGCTCATTTTACGCATTAAATGTTCCTAAATTTTCCTCTCCGACATCTAAATATCTAGCCTGAATTATTACATTCTTATTTTATCAATTATTAGATTAAAAGAAAATTACTTAGGTTTATTCTAGTTATGACGAAGTTAAAAATTTATTATCGTATTGTATTCGTTGCGAATGAAAAAAAAAATTTTTTTTATACAAAGTATTTTTCTTATTTTCCAGTTTTGATGACATATTTATTACATATCTTGTAAAAAATTTATACATTTTTTTTAAGTGAATGTATAACCGCAAGTCACGAAGAAACTATTAACGAATTATTTTTTTTTCACTGGTTTTCGTAAATTACTTTTCGCCGACTATTTTAACATTCGTAAATTTTAATATTAGGAACTGAATTAGTTTAAAAATTAAATATTTAAAGTTTTGAATTCTCTATAATTTTTAAAACGTCCGCCACGATACTTCTTTTTCAAGAGAGGTATCTCTTGACATTGATTTGGTGTCAGACAAGCGGGATTGTTTCGCATCTCAGATTTTTTTTCTGATTACATTTCCAAGATAATCAGAACTTTAGGTTTTTGAAAAGTTTCTGGATTTCAGGAACATTCCTTTTTTCGGCAATTTATAAAATTTTTTTTTGGCGTCCAGTGATTATCTCACGCAAATTAGTTTCTAATATAATGCGCCGCCACTACTTTTCGTTTCTTTTCAGCCTATCCGAGTGATTGAAATTTAAATTCATGTCGGAATTTTTTTAATTCCGACGAAATAATCGCAATTTAGAAATAAAATTGGATTTTGGGTCTGTCTATAGTTAAACAATCATTCAAATTACTTTTATTTTTTTTCGTTTACGGTTTAAACCTTTCTTTGCCGCTACTTAGAATAGATTGAAAATTTAAAAAAATGAGACCGCGGTTCGGGATTTGAAAATAAAAATAAAAATAATACGTTGATTGTAATAATAGTACTATTATTTTTATTATCATCATCTAATGATGATTTTTAATGTTTATCATTATCATATCTAATAATGATAAACATTTTTTTATTATGAAATGTTTTCGCATGGTTTGTGTTCCTCTTTCTACAGGTTGGTATTAAGAAGTAAAAAGGGTTCATCTGTCTGTTTTGTGCCGTCCAGGTTTAAGAATTTTTTGACTATGTGGCAAGTCTTCGATATGACTGCCTTCTTTACCTGCTACTTGCGTGTGTACATGCATGAGAAATTTAAGTATTTTCAGTAAACTATGAAAAAAAGGATGTGATGCCAATTGGGGACAGAGTAATATCGCTATCATGTTTTGCTACAATGTTTGATGTCGGTAGCTAGAGGGAAGCACTCTGCTTTTTGTATTACTTTGTTTCTTATTTTTTATTATTGTTCGCTGTTGCTGTTGTTTTTGATTAATTTAGGAAAAAAGAGAAACATTTGCATGAAATAGATGGCCTTATTCGACAATGGGGATTGTTAATTTTCTCGGATTTGCATATTTTGATCTGAAAAAATTATTTAATTGTCTTAATATCAGTTTAGGTTAGGTAACCTGATGGTAGCCCGGTCATTAGCCTTTTCGTTTTTTGAAGCTTAATATTTTTAGCATTAATTTTCTGATAAGGTAACCCAGTAAGAGTGTGAATATTTACTTAATGAACATGAAACATGATTAACTTAGTATAATTTTGAGAATGGTAAACTATTAACATTTTATATATGTATTTATGCACACACATATTTGTTTCGTATAGTTTCCGAATTCAGGAAACGAAACCTGATGTAGGTCTAGCGGTAATGAATTTTGACAAGGAATATATCGAATATTCTAACAGTTGAAGAAGGTGTAATATTACCGTGGACGGAAACTTGATCAAATTGATATATGATTTTATGTTTATTGTGCTTTTTAAATGAGAGCCTAAATTGATGTTAGATATTTATTATGATTTTCCATTAGCATTTTTATTATCGTAAAATGTCTCTAATTTTATACTCGTGAAAAATCGGTAAGAGACTCTTGTTTTAATTAAATACAAATGAATTTATTCTATCGAACAAATTTCGTTTCTCCTAATGCAGTTTTTTCAAATTAAGTTTTCTCGAATTTTCAGTGCTTCCAAAATGGACGACCTGCATTTTGATCAAAATCTTCACTTGTTGGTGCACAAATAATTCCGTCCTTTTCTGTTTCAAGGGCCGAATTTCCGTTTTTGTGATTTTGGCTTCGCAAACTTTTCGGAAACATCTTCGATTAACATTCCAAGTGATTCAGGTTTCACCATCATCCACAAAGAAAAAGTTGGCCATCGACCATTCTTCTTCATTAATCACTCTTTTCCGCGAACTTGTTTGATGTAAAGCAAATTTGTTTTGGCTAAAAGGAGACAATAATAACAGCTTGAACATCGAAATCTTGTTTAATTTTCCCCTTGTCGACCTAGTGTCATCCTTCTGTTGTTTGATTTAATTCCGCAAATAATGTTTCGAAAGTGTCCCTCGTTTGAAAAAAAAAAAAAACCTGGTTTCAATTTTTTTGAACACTTCTGCATTTAGAGTGTCTTAACTTTTCCCATTTCAGCACTCTCGGTGTCATAAAAAAGAAAAAGGAAAAAAAAATTACGGACATTTTTTTCCTTCTCGATTGCATCGTAACACACAGGTCATGTAAGTGTCATTATCGTGTCTTCTTTCTGAACACAGGCATTCATACACCTGGTAACATACAGTAAATGCATGTCATGTAAATAAAGCTATCTTGTTTCAACTCCTGTAATTTATCAAACGATTTGATTAGCTGACGAAGGAACTACACACCGATAATTATTACATAAAGGAAGATGTATCATTTTACATTTTACCAAGTTGTGTATCGGGGATCCGAAATAAGTTAGTTTCAAGTTTCGAATAGCATTGCCCTTTCCTTTTTAAAAGGATTACCAAGCTTTCGGTCCCACGTCCAAAATGTGGCCTCAATCTGTGTACTACGAATGCAACGATGGTTTAAGCGTGGCTGTTCCGCATGCACCGCGAAGCATCGCAACGCGGGCAGGGAGTTTTCAATCACGAACCTTCTTATTTATTTTTAATTACCGGAGGACATGATAACCGACCACTTTCCCGGGTATTTTAATTATCTTTCTAATTAGTCATCCATGCAGACGTTTGAGTGCAGAAATTGAAAGGGATGGAAATTAGTTGCTTGACTGTAAGGCAAGGAAAATAAAAGTAACAAATCAATGTACGTAAATACGGGTACTTTCGATCTGTTCGAAAGTTTGATGTATTAACTTTGGAATTGTGTTTGTTTTGCGTGGCATTTCTCATCGGTTGTAAAGATACAACTAAGGAACGCGATTCGTATCGGATTGCTTTAAACGAAAGTGCAAAATTCGAGTCTTCCATGCATCCTTCTTTTAACGTTTGTAATAGTTTATTAATTTGCCTTCTGAAACTGTCATTTTTCTTCCTTTTCGCAAACGGATTCTCGTAATAAGGTTTAAAAGGAAATCTATATTCTTTTCAGTGACAGTGATTAAGCACTTGAAGGTATATATGGTACCGGATCGTTACTTAGTCCATCATGCATTCACCTGCTTTGATGACTTCACATATTTTTTCCTTTTTTTTTTTTTTGCCCCAGAAATCATCAAACGGATGTATGTCAAGCAGTGATCATTATAGTTCGATAGTTTTTTAATTTTATTTTCTGCCTCCTCATTGCTAAAATTTTCAGTTTCGATTAGCGCAAACATCACATATTTCGGATTCTTATACAAGATGCCCGGAGGGGGCATTTTTATTTTGTCGCGCATGCGAAAAAGAAATAATAATTTTATTTCGTCCCGGTAATAGCATCCTAACGCAGCAAACCTGCTCGGAGATCTCAATCTTCGGCAGGACTTGGAGGGACCCACACCTTATGCTGGATTTGAATGTTAAATATGGAATTTATTTTCTACTTATAGCGTGTAAATTCGAGAGGATTGGGTGTGACTCCATCGCAGGCACCGGCGGAACGGTTATTAACTTAAATATATTAAGTCGTAAAAATTTTTTCGAGGAAAATTCTTTTATAATGCAACATTATGGACCTTTAAACGCAGGAATTTAAGAAGTGAAATGAAATTGAAAAATGAAAAAAGAAAAAGGAAAGAAAGGAAAAGAAAAACGTGACCAGGTTGCTAAACCTGCAGGCCAAACGGAACGAATTCAGAATACCTGGTAGAAATTACAGTAATCAAACAATATGGTGTTTAATTATCTATAACAAGTTACGGTCTTTGGATATTCGATTTGGGATGTAGTTTTTGATTTGTTTGTAGACATTTACTGACGTGCATTCTTTTTTATCCTTTTTAAAAATATAAATTTCGAAGTCCGCCTCAAAGCACCCGGAGGGGAATACCAAGGATCCGGAGAATAATCCCGGGTTATCCTTACATAATGGCCGCGACACGTTTTCTCAGAGCCTTTTCACGCTTTTCTGTTTTTGAATAACGTAAAAAGAAACTTGTACAATCGTTTTTTTTTTCAGGCATTGCATGCTTCAACGAACGCCCTAACCTGTCGTTAAACATGGTTTGTCATATCGATTTAATTGATTTGTGTTTCGCAAATTTTAAAAACGTTTTGCTACAGAATTTTTGTCCCTTTTTAACGAGTGGCACGAAATTCCTGTTACGTGGGACAAAAATTAGAAACGTTTCCGCGATTTTTTGGCCACACACATCAGGCTTCAGTTCGGTTTCTGGCCGCGCAAATTTGACTGCAAATTAATAACCGTCGCGAAATGGTTTTGATTTCCTGACAGAAAAAGCTCATGATTGTAGGGGACTTCGTTTTTGGAGCCGTGGCGTGAGTCCATTCTACTTCCACGAAGGACCATATACCCTCCCTCAACAATGCAAAAAACCCGCTTCTGTTGAGTTATTAAACCGCACACGATGGACACGTGTTCGAAAGAATTTCCGTCTTAAGTCGAATGCACTTCAAGAGCAGAGATAAAAACCCTAAAACGGGCGCCCTGGCACTTTTTATTTTTCCCCCGATTTTAAAAACAGAGGGACTTGACATTGTCTCCTGGACGTCATTAGACTTGCGCCGATTGTGGATCCCCTGCCTGAATCTCCGCAATTTCCGGTCAGGTTTCGAGAGTCGTACGTGCAAATTAAATCCGTAATGGTAATTTGAGAGGCTTGCGGCGGTATCCATTACTTCTAACAGGCAGCATTTAAATTTTCAGGATTTCATTTTTTCGGTCGGAAAATTGCAACCGGATAGCGTCTCTTAGTTAATTCGCTTTTAATTTTAATGACATATATCGCTGCAAGTCAGTCCAGGCTCTTTTCTAAGATTTGCCGATTTGAATTTGATTTGCGCAATAGTTCTGATGATTATACATCACAGAACAAAAATATTTTTTTTTTTTTAACATTTGCCCGCTTGAAAATATAAAATTCTCCGGCGAAGCCTGTGAAATTTCCGTCGTCGTCAATCCCAATAAATTTCAAATTTTTATATCACTGGTAACGTTTATCGAATATGCATATGTATGTGCGTATGTATTTTATTTTTCCTTTGTGAGAGCTGCACAAAATTGAGACATTCACAGTGGTAAAACACTCAGAATATTGAAATCAAGACATTTTTTAGTATGTCTGGGTGTGCACGGATGTGACTTAAATGTTTCCAGTGCAATATTTGCCTATTGTGTAAATATTTCAAGCATATTAATGATTTGTCTACAAGTTATTAATAGCAAATAACTTTGGCCTTTGCCTACGATTCCACATCAGACTGCATTACTTCCGTAAAGCATTATTTGAACCCACATAATTGTCATGGATGTACATATTCCTGTGGAGTCCTACGCCAAACGTGAGCTGAATTTTTTTTTTACGCACCTTTCACGCAGGCTTCTGTTTAATATTAAAACAGTATTTACGTGTTTCCTTATTGCGTTTTATAAGGTGAAAGATGTAAACAACGCACATATATAAATTATGCGTTAACAAAAAATAAATCTAACATTAACCTGCTGTGTACGTTTACTAACTACAGAGAAATTTCGATATTTTGACTTTTCTCCTGAGTCACGTTCACTGTTAAGCTGTTAAGCTTTGTTTATTGTCCCCGTGGTTTTTCCGATTTGTTTTAATTCCAAGAATGATTTAATGTTTTGTTTATAGAAGTAATGTAGGGATTTGAGATTGTTGGTTTTTTTAAGCGTTATTTTTAAATGCTAATTGAACATGTTAAGAAACAAATCGCAGGTTAAAACCGAATTACAATAAATAAATACAAGGGTGTGTACATATATTTATGTATACAGGAAGAAAATCCGATTTATATGCTTACCAAAACAAGCATTCAGAACCATATTCCATGTTCATTAGTTTGTGATAAAGTTTTGATGTGTTAAAAAGAATTTCTATCTCCTTATTTTTGCCGCGTTAATTTAATATTTGAAATATATATACGTATACATGCGTTTATAGATTTGAATGATTTTTTTGCAAGCCGATCGAGTAAATATCATTTTCAGACATTTTGATTGCGCTGCCAGTCAAGAATCAAATATTTACTTTATGACATCTTCAGCTAAAGTAATTCAATCAAAGTAGACGGTTAATTCCTCTGCAGCAAAGTTGGGATCAGGTCATTAAACTTTCCCGGCCTAATGCTCTTGCTGCCAACTTTTTTTTACTTTTTTTCCCTTGTTCTTTAACTAATGGAGAAGATCGTTGGCGAAGAAAATGTCAGATCGGCTGGTTCTTCGAATAAGTAAAACATGAACGGAAAATATTTTTCGATTGCTGAAACCTGCCAAACGTTATGAACTAAGAATAGCTGAAGGAGGAAATTCCTAGACAGTCTTTAAAAGCATTGCAGGGTTTTTTAAGTGAGTCTCTGTCCTTATGAATGAACCAATTGTTTTTATTCTTGTTGGGCAGATAAAACGACTGGGTCCATCTATATTCATCTATTATCCGATTCGGAACGTTTAAATATTCCTAATTGGATATTTTCTTTTTTCTACGAAACACGCAACATTATCATAACGCTTTGTTCTTTATTTATATATACATATCAAAACCCCTGGTTCTCCCTGGCACCGTAGTATTAAGTCAATATTTCTTCTTTTCTCCCCACATTGCACGTATAAACGCTGATAAAAATATTTTCAAATCGTCAATTTTTTTCCCAAATATTACAGAAGAGTGATAAACAAATGAGAAACTTAAAAACTAAATTTATATAGTTTCATACATATCTGTTTTTATCGTATCATATATAAAATTAAGCTTAAGAAATCTAACTAGATACATATTTACGGACTCATTACTTTTTATTTTTTATGCTAGGATACGAATACGGTGCAATTTAATAGAGATAGTAATTCTGCGTTTTGTATTATTTGCAGAATAATATCGATTGATTATATATAAATGTATATCCTTCCAAGTTTTTTATCTGTTAATATCTTAACAGCTTATAAACTAATTTTATATATGTATATGGATACATGTATGTGCATATCTGAATATTATGGTTGAGTTAGATTCATATACCGTGGAAGGCCAAAAACTGTACTCTGTTGAGAGGAATCTCAATTCGTTGACTTCACTGACCAAAACCCATATATTCAGGCATTTTGTAAATTGAAAATGGAAAGGCTTATAATTATTTAAAAGAATTAAAAACCACTTAATTTATGTTTATGGTTTATGCACCTCAATTTCGATATTTTAAAAGTATACGTGATTCACTTACTTTGAACGAAAAATTTTCCATTTGGGGCACCGATTTTCTTTTTTTTTTTTTTTTTGTTATATGATAAAGTTAATGGTAATTAAGATGACGAAGTGATGATTTTTATAATCAATGTTTTTTTCTTTAAAAGTGAAGGTCCAGATAATAACCTCATATATATTTATATGTGTACATATATATTTTTTTATTACTTTACATTATACTTGAATATTTCTTTCCTTTCTAATGTGCGGTATACGTGATCAACGAAAAATTTGAAATTTCTACTTTCTCCCCATTCGGTGAATGTGTCGGTATGAAATGTTCAAATTGAAAATGTTTTTTTTTCTTCTAGAGAGTAACCCTGCCTTCCCAAAAGGTCGAATTCTTTGGTTTCTTAGTGCCTAAGGTTCTTTTCTCAAGATGCGTTAAACAACGTTCAGGAAAAGGCGTTAAAATTTCATTTTCGAGCTTCACAAGGAAAAAGGCAATGCCTTGGATTTTTCCTTCTTCGTCGATCAGGTTCGGCGACGTCAATTTTCGCTTTCAAGCGACAGTGAGCAATACCTGACGCGGTCATCAGTCGCGTAACAGCTTTTTCAGCCGAAAAATTAATTGTCGAAACTTTTGACCGGAAAAATTTGTCTTTTGTGCCTGGAAGTCAATGAATCATTTCGTGGCGTCAGGCACAAACGGATAGCGCGATGCATTTCACGGTGGTTGATTCCAGACTGAATTTTTCAAATGCTCTCTGCATTTAATATGTTATGTTTTGCGGTTAAGTGGTTTAGTGGCATTTTCATCTTTCAAGACAGGGTACCATTTCCACCTGGCATTCATTGATTTTGAAAATTCTAGATTGTTCACCGTTGGTGCTTTTTTTTTCTTTTTTTATGGGCATCGAGCATGAATCCGACTATAGCATTTCTTGCGTCACTAATGAGGGAATACCTTTTATATATATATATATATATCTAAATTTCATGGTATTTATGTCACTCGATGTCTTTTTTTTTTTCATTATTCAATCGCCGGCATTGTTTGCACCCTTTTAACTGACAATACTCATTATTTGTGATCCCGTACCAAACAATGAAAATAAATTTTCATTGATCAAAACGATCCATTCTTTTTTTTTTATTTTTTTTCAACGTTCCATCACACCTTAAAACTCTTTTATTTCTTTTTAGCAGTGATTGAATGTGAAAAATAATCCAGTCAGAAATGATTTATTGATACAAAGAAAATAACTTAGGGCAAAAAATTAACATTAACTTGCTGCGATGGAATTTTATGAGTTCACGTGGATTTGATATGATCGTAAAATGGACAAAATGAATTTATTCTTTTTTTCTATCGTTTAGAACATGATGATGTGATTTACAGCGAAAACAATGAGGGAAGACATTCGTTTTTATTGTATGGGAATATTTTTTTTTCAATTCACGAGTTTTCTTATTATAATGGATCCGATGGCGAATTGGAACGTTAAACGTTCTAGTCACTTAAAACCAATGTACGTGATGGGTATTTAATCGTGAAGAGTAACATCAACCGTTGTTTGGTTCTTGTTCCTTTATGAAGTTCTGTGCTAGCTGTCGATGGTAGTCGCCTTCGTGATCTCTAATAGATTTAATAAAGACCGAAAATGATGATCTAGATTTTCCGTCTGGTCACGATCAAAATGTGATTTTTTTTAACAGGCGTTCGATTTTTATATACTCGTGCTGGATACCGCAAAGTGGAAGACAACATTTTTTAATGAATAAATCTCATGAAGATGACCTGACCGTTTTAAGATGAATCCATCTACAAGGATTTCATATTCAATACTCTCCTTTCATCCTCTTTTCAACGCGAGCATGATGTTTAAATTTTCCGTTTATTAATTCTCATTAAGTTTTTTTTGAGTTTTTATTAGTGCTTCGACAGCTTTATATTGAAGAAGATTATAAAACGGAGATACTGAACAATTTCAGTTAGCTGGCTATTGGTGCGGTCTGGATTATCTGACTTTACAAAAAAATTTAAATATACACATATAAATTAACATAAATAATCTACATAAAAATTAAATATATATACACACACGTATTCCGATATTTAAACTTTGCATAGTTCAATGTACGTTGGTGGATAGTGGTTCAATGCGTGTTTAATTTATTGACATAGATGGTTTAGTTATTAAATCTATAATATTCATTAAGCGCTACTTCAATAGTCTGTTATTTATATTATTAATGTCTGTTTCTTTTCAACTTTTTTTTGAAAATTTATATTTAACTGTCTTTAATTTCTATGATTTGATTCCTTACATCATCGCCTTCTGCTTTTTCTTTTTATACTTTATATAGAAACTAAAAATCCATCTTCGTAATAAGATGAAGCTTCTTTTATCTCTAATTCCCATATATAAAAATATATATATATATATATATAAATACATAAATTATTTATCGCATAGATGACTTTACATAGAAAATTCGTTATGTAATTCTTTTTTTTGTATTTCTCCTCAATGTATTTTATTAAATTATATCATCATAAATTTTTTACCCAAAGAATTTACAATTCTTTAATTATTAAATATACAGAACAAAAAATGCTGGACCGATATTAGTTTAAATGCTGTTCAGTTAATTACTGAATAGTGTAGTTTCAGTTTAAATACTTTTATTTTAATAAATTAAAACGAATCCTACTTTTTTGTTTTGCCTCACATGTTATTTTACGGGTTGTTTTAGTCTAAACTTCATACCTAAAATTTCAGTGTTATTAAACCTCCGGGTGGCGATTGTCACGATATATTCGGTGCCGATTTCCACAGCATCCCAACTCACAACAGGCAAGTTGGGAAGACCACAGTTGTGTAATCCTGGGAAGGAGTTTATCGAATTAAGGTTTAAGAAACCGGGTGAGGTTGGAAAAGAAAAGAGAAAAAAAAGAATTTTCTTTCGATTTTTCAGGGTTCTCAGACCACCCGGCGGTGGTACCAGCGACATCTTCACCACTTCTGTTGACGAAGTCGACAAGAGAATTTCGTCCCATACCAATGGAAATGCAGAAAATCACTCTGCTATCAACGGAGTCGAAAAAACTGGTAATAAAACGGGAGAATTTTATGTAAATTACATATGTATATATACGTATATTTTACATATATATATATATATATTTTTTTTTACAACTAAAACAAGGGAAGGTGCAGAATCAAATTCGTCATGTCTCGTACATTTTCAGGTGCTTCAAGATGATCGAGAACTCACCAAAAGATGAATGAGACACGATGAATGTTTTTTGCTTACTTGTGCAATCTGCAATTTTTACATAATTTTTTTATTTTTTTATAGGTTACATGCTTTTGCTTGCCATCGTGGATATATATCTATATATTTTTATTTAGCAGTTTAATTAACAACAACACTGGGATAAGACAGCTGAACGCTTTTTTTTTTGCTTTTTTTTAAAGTAACACTCGGTTTCTGCTATTCACCCAATTCACTGTATTACCCAAACACACTGTAATAACATTTTTTTTAATAAGCTTTCCTTGGTTAATGTCTTTCCTAACATGTCTGCGATGATTAAGAACAATGTTGCGGAGATATTCGTGTTGAACACGTTTACTCCAGACTTTCAACTCGAGAATTTTTCAAATGATGTACTCTTGACTTCCGTCTTTTTGAGATCGGTAAGAAAGTACAACGCTTGCATCTACCCAATCGAAAATTCTCATTGCTTTAATCACAAAGGCACCTTGCGGCAGTTAGCAGAAAATTAAGTTGCTTAGGTTCAGTTAATAACAAATGCTTCTATTTAAGTCAGCGGTCATCGTTCTTTCGCTCTTCGATCTCAGCATCATAAATCATTTTTTCCTTTTTGTCAAGTTGAACGGTCCAAATTCACGCTGAAGAATATCATGTTCACTCGACCAAAATCCGCATTTAATCAGTATTAAATTTTTTTCTTCTCTCACTTTTCGCCCCCCCGGCGTAACCGAAAAACTTTTTCCGAAAGTTCCAAATATGAAAACCAGAAGAGAAGGGAAGATTTTTATCGTGACACGATGCTGATCGAAAAGTGTAACCGGTCGATGTAATTAACAGATATGTTCGAGCGGGATCTATTGAGGTTGTTGGGCAGTTGAAAAGGGTGGTACACAATTCTGAACTCGAGTATTTTCTTGTTTTAATAACTGTCCCTGTAAATATGTACACAATTCTTAAATGATTTGAAGCGATTAAAAAAAAAAATAACCGAAATCTCTCTTGACGAAGTGACCGCACATGAAGATTGCTTCCGTCGAAGACTTAGCTGCAAAATTCATAACCATAAGGACATGCGATCCACGCTGCGGCGCTACAGATTGGGTCTTTTCGATTTCTGAAACAACTTACCGCAACTCAACCGCACTTTTTTTTTACCCAAAGATTCAGACAAAGATAAAGGCGAAATACACATGTCTTGACTGTGCGAATGTTTCCCACTGGAAACATAATGGTCATGCATCAGAAATATTACTATAATAATAATAATAATAGTGATAATATATATCAGTCAGACTAATTGCATGACTTTGTAAGCATGCAGGGGTTCTAGCCTTAAACCGTTAGGTTAAATTGCAAATTTTGCATTAGAGATGGAATTTTTGGCGAGCTACTAAAGGCTCATTGAACTTGCGGTTAGAAAAAAAAAATAGATTCCAAATCGCTAATAAAGGGAGAAAAAAATGGAAACTGCAATTTATGATCAAATTACTCTGATATTTTTACAAAAGACTAAATATGCGGACCAATACGCATTTCTTTTCATTAGGAATAATGACATTAATTGAAGTGATGGAGCAAATATTAAGGCTTTCTCTCTATGAAGAGGTCACATACCCATTGGAAGGTACTCGGAGGATACAATTACCCACCGCATTGCTCTGTAATAATATGAAATTTTAATTAAAAGCACCGGTCTTTATATAGGATTATCCCTAAAAAACTTCCCAATATTACCGGTTTTCATTTTTAAATGGTGGTCAAGATGAAATTCTTGCTGATTGTGCCAGTTTACACTTTTTCATATGTTATTATGAACTGAATCGGGATTCGAGGATTAATCATGCATTCCGAATGGTGAATATGATTCACGTAATGGAAATTTATCATACTTTTTATCGACCGCAAGGTTCGAAATGACTAAAGCAATGTCGCTAATAAAAAAAAAAATTAATTTCGGATGATTTATTCGGTTGGGTCTCCGGATAAAAGACTTTTTTGTCGTGACAGCAACATCAGTTTGCATCTTTGGGCCCCGTGCGTAATCACGATCAGTTTTTTGATAATGCTAAAAATCAGATCGAAGTTCTCGTTAAAAGTTAACAAAAAAAAGGCTGTTAACATTTAAAATCGAACGCTCGGATCCGCAAAAAAAAAGAAGACATGTTATGCGTGTTAAAAAATATTCAGCAGGCGTGACAGCGATCACCGCGATGACAAAAAATTCATTGCAGACGTGACGGCAGTTACCCCCGAGAGATGCTTCCGGTTTGTCGACATTGTTCTCGATCATTTCCGCTGCGGAACGTTCAGCGAACACGCCTACACGCGGGCGAGTTCAGAAACGCTTTGGCACGCAAGAAATAACATCTTCCCCACATTTGAAGCCGCAGACTGGCCACCTCCATTAACTTCGTTTTTTGCCGCATGCGCTTCTGCTATTTCTTTCAGCTTTCATTGCAGCTTCATCCATGACCAGGAATTGCGTTACGGGAGAAGGATGCCAGCAGCAAGAGCACTACGCCATTAGAGTTGTACCCCAGAAAGGTAAAGGGTTTTTTTCACGAAAAACGATACACGTGGGTTATCGATAAGTTTATTCATCAAACATGAACGGAAGGGGCAATGTGTACGTGCATCTTACATCGACGTTTACACACACACAAAAATCGCACGTCCATGTTAATGTCATTCAAACAATCTGCGGGTGATAAATTGACGATGAAGGGAGGGAGGTACAACAGTGCAACGCAAATAATAAATCGCCTGTGAGAAACGGGAAAATGACTATCCGCTATTTAAAGGGGTGATGATTAATGCGATTTGCGGCTTGTGTCATGGGCAAGAGGTAAAGCGCGGAAATGGGACACTACGGCAGAAAAAGAAAGCATTCGTGAGTAACAATTATGCATGCGACCGACGAATTTAAATCCGGGATTGGGTGACGGTGTTGCCGTCAGCAGGAAATGACGCGATCGAGGTTGATGTCTCACTTGGCTCAACCCGAATTTTCCAAAGGAAAACG
Source organism: Ricinus marginatus (assembly GCA_028565995.1). Taxonomy (NCBI): domain Eukaryota; kingdom Metazoa; phylum Arthropoda; class Insecta; order Psocodea; family Ricinidae; genus Ricinus; species Ricinus marginatus. The sequence continues at coordinate 731,877 of JAOWBB010000004.1, forward strand.
CGAGTCGCGTTACTCTCGGAGTTTCATCGATTTGGATTTGAGTTTCTCACCTTCCGCCTTCCCGACGGTTCCGCCATGACAACGGAGGCAAAACAATTTACGCAGTCATCGCCGTGCCCCGCGTACGAAACTGCGAAGGGAACGCGGATCCGTATTTGCGTGCGGGAAGTCGTTTTTTGCCGGGAGAGGAGGGGGCAGACGTTCCGTCGACTTCCGCCCTTTCTCCACGTTTAACCCGAGATCCCTCCTGGCACGCGAAGGGATGTGGAAGGGTTTAATGCATTTCTTTACAATTCGCTTGCGAATGTCCGTCGGTTCCCGCTGCATAAGCTTCTCGCGTTTTGTCGCCGAAGCAAAATGACGTTCGCGCGGCTGGGCAGGAATGCTCCCGTGACATGCGACCAATGACCGAACGTACCGCCGTCTTTCGCAATAATTCGCGTGCAAGTGCGCGACAATTCGGGAGTGCCCGCGCGCAGGTCGAATGTTGCGACCGGGTTCGCTGTTTTCGGTCGTCGGCGCTTCGGCGACATCCCGGCGAGCTCTCACTCGAAATTGCCCTTAAAACCAAACCTCTGAGGGTCTGCCGGCGCTGCTTCGGCGGAGTGCGATGCTTTAACGATGGTGTCGATTTTTCTTGCAGAGGGCAACCCGGTCACCGGAGAGGGCTACGACGATCCGAAGGGTCACCAAGCGCCTGCGCCTCCGTCCCGAACCCGCATCCCTCCCGGAGGATACTCTTCGGGACTCTGGTAAATCTCGCCTTCCGGGAGCTGCGATTCTTCTCCACTCTCAGAACATCTTCCCGTCTTCGGCATATCCACCAAAATTAAAGGGGGGGAAGGACGCGACGTAACCAAAAAAGGGAAAAATCCAAACCACAAAAACCGCATTTTGGAATCGACAGTGCCTTTTTTTTCGAAAAGTAAAACAAACCAAAAAAAAAAACAGAAAAAGAAAATGGCTTGGATTTTTTTATTTATTTATTTATACTTTGTTTTATTATTTTTTTTTCCGAAAATGCATTATATATTAAATTTCTTTATTCTCGATTATTATTAACCGTATAAATTAAGTAGAGTTACAAGTCTGAGCCATAGGATAAGATTTTTTATATAACTCCTTAGAATTTTAAACGGTTTTTGTTTTTTATTTTATTTTTACTTTCATTATTTTGCAGTCTTAATTTACGGATGATGATTTAAATGTTCTTTTTTAATTTTACTATCGAAATACTTTAAACAAAAAAAAAAAAAATATTTTTAAAATTTAGTTTTAGAGCTTTATATCTTTTAAGTAAAAACGCATCGTTTAGAAGGTATTCAAAAAGCTACAACTAATATGTACAAGGTGTTTTGTTTTCTTTCCTTAACAAAAAAATTATTTGGTTAATTAATTATGTAGTATTATAAGTTTTAAAATTAATTTTTTTTTTATCCTGTTTCTTGTTTTATTGCGCACCGGAGTAGACGTAAAAAATCATAGTGAGAAATGCAAATTTTTCTCCAGTTATTGCAGTTTGTTACAGCAGCATGTTTTGGGAAAAACTGGATAACGATTCCCTTTTCGAATGAAAGTAGCTTGCGGTGAAATGTTTCTTCCTTATTGAACGATATTGGCTTTTTCCTTTTCGTAGTTCGACAGGTTTTACTTATTCTCTAAGGGGTTTCCATTCGAACGTTAAAACGCTTCGTTTGGTCCGGCGTCTTTCGATGGGGAGGTAAGGCGAATGGGACAAGATCAACGCTCACGTCGTGGAACGAAACGGGCAGTTTGTCCAAAGTTAAAATGCTCAATTTTCGAACACGCGTCGGAGTGCGATTCGCGTGCAGTTGGCATCACCGCCTGCCCCGTCGAATTTCGCAACGAGTTCGCCGCATCCCGAGCAGCTTCTTTCGGATTCCAAATAGAGCGCCGTTTTGAACTGGCTCCATTAAAAGAAATATAAAGAAATAATGAGATTCATGCGCCGCATTTATGCAGGGGGCAGTTTACGTGAAAGTTAACGTGGGCCGCCATCAATCACCGGGGCGAATGTACCGTTCTCCCCGCCTCGGATTGCTCCGGTTTTCTATTTCTACCCCGCTCACCACCCCCTCTTCCCGCCGGGCACCGAAGTGATGTATTAATCCGGCATTTGGGAGCGACCGCGTGACCCGAGGGTCAAGTCAGCCGGTGCATAAATCTTTGAAAAAGGCCAGATCCAGCGGGAGAGATAGACCCGGAGAAGACTAAAAATGCCGAAGGATGGATTCTCTTTATTACGGGGCGGACGGGGGAACGCCCTGCCGGCGGCGACAAAGACGGAAAGAATCACCGTCGGCGTCTTTATTTGCCGCTCACCGCTGTGCCTCGATCGTTTGACGTCGATCCCTTCGACGGGCTCCGTGCCGTGCCTTCCGCATGGTCATGGCGAGCTAATGGTGACCCCCTCCCCCACAAATGATTTTTATATCTGAATGCGAATCCCAAATTTTAAATCGCGAGAATTCGACGAGCGTACGTGCGCGGGCACCGCGGGACCCGCTTCGTGGCGCCAGCGGAACCCGAACGAGAGTCCTTGACCTTGACTTCCGCCACGTTCTTCCGAGCCGGAATTTTTTTCACCCGCACGTTTTTCCCCACTTACGCTACGAAACTTTTCGAAGTTTCAGTCGCTCCCTAACGGAAACGCTTTTCCTCACTTCCAATTTCATCATTTAGCCCCTGCCTTTTGAAAATGCTTTCGTTTCCGGGACCGCGAAAAATTTCAATTGCGGCGTGGCAGAAAGTGCATTCTACCGCCATCCGACGGCGAACCGGGAGATCTAAAGTACATTCGAGTAAGACCCGATAGATGTCGCGAGACGCCGTTTATGAGTTTCGAACGACGAAAAATCTTCGAGGACGGTTTCCGACTGATGCTTTTTTTTTTTTTTTTTAACTCGACGTCGGAGGAGCTTTTAAAATGACAAGACCCGTAAGCGATTTACTTTTTCTTTTCGCTTACCGTCCACGTGTCAACCGCGAATTCGTGCTTCCTGTGTGTGCGGCGGTCGATTCATTCAAATCATGCGCTTTGGGAATCGGAAAAGACGAGAAAACGTTCTGTCGAATTTACGAGGGTTTGACTTGCGCCCCTGGCGGCTCATGCGCGAATTAAAACGTCAATTCCAAGCCAGAATTCGGGCCTCGAGAACGCCCGAAACACGCTTCAAGTTCAAATACCTCCCCGTTATCAAATTTTGATCTTGCCTTGCGAAATGAAAAAATACGTTCGCGACGCGGACTTCGAGATTTTTCGTTATTTGAAATATTTAACCCCTTAAATCTGCTTTCATCAGCAGAGGAGTAACGAAAAAAAAAAAAACGAAATGCGGAATACGATATGGCATCCCTTGAGCCGCAAGCAAGACCGGAGCGCTCTCAACGCGGGAACTGGTATAAATGTGCCGTTGTTCAACTGAGCCCCCGGTGCGATGGTTATCCTCCAGGTTATGTTCACGTAACATCGACACCTCCGCGAGTTAAGCATGAGTGTAATTCGCACGTTGTGAATCGACAAACCCGTAGAAATTCTGGAAATATTTTGCGCGCGTTGGTGTGATATTACTTCATTCAAGTGTTTGACTCGCGACGTTACATTTCGTTTCGGTTCCTTTTCCTTCTTTTTTGGTTGTCTTCTTTTTTCCACCCCAAAAAGTTCCGTCATCCCTTTTTTCGTCCACCACTATCTAACGTAATTCGGAGCGCATTTTTTTTCTTCCTTTTTTTTTTTTTACTTTCCGCAAAATTTTGGATTACGGAATTATTTTCCAATCCCATCCGTTTTGTTCGGTAACGTTTTTTTTTTGTTCACCGCCGAAAATATTGTTCTTTCTTTCTTTTTTTTTTCCTTCCTTCACTTTAATGCTAACTTCGTGCTGTTCGATCGGGATCGGAGGCAAACGCAGATGTGTCGCTGCGACAGTGAGACATGTAAGTTTTCTTTTCGTTTTTATTTTTATTTCTCACATTTTCGATGTGCGAACTCGTTTTCGTATCTTTGCATGCTTTGAAAAAAAAAAAGAAAAAAACGTATCCCACTGGCATTCTAAAAAAAAGAAAAAAAATGAGAAACCGGTGAATTTTTCCGGTTGGGAAATTTTCAAGGTCATTGTCAGTTTTGCCAACTCTTCGCCCCGAACGTGGCGACAAGGGTGAATTTTGATTACGTCCGTTAACCGTTGAAACCGGATGCGTTTAAAGCGTTGTCCCGGAGGCATTGCGTTTTCATTTTGCAGCGCGAAAAAGTGGCAAGTTTCCGTGCGGAGAGATTGATTTAATTAAAAAAAAAAAAAAAAAAAAAAAAAAGCGAAAGGGGGGGTTCATTGATTTGATCTTCATCTCGTCCGACGCGTAACGGATTTTGGATGCGTCCCGCGATTCGTGATCGCTCCGGACGCGTTGCTCTTTTGCAGCGTGCAGAATCCGGGACCGGGTTTTGGGGGGGGAAAATGGGGGAGGAGTGCCGGTGGTAAGTTGGGCGTGTCGGGAAAGGGATTTGCGAGTATCTTTCGGAGGGATAAATGTTCGGAACGTGAAGAGGTAGTTCAAGGTTGTCGGTCATGAATTACGCTGGATCTGGGCGTAACCAGAGGCGAAGCTAAGGAGGACTGGGTCAATCCAAGTAAGGGCCAAATCGAGATATTGTTTTTTCAGTCCAGCAATCACTATCTCAAAGGGGATGATGTCGAAAAATTAATTTCTTTTGCCGCGGGCAGCCGCGGAGTGCACAAACCGTCCAAAAAAACGCTCTCCCCACATAGATGCACTTCCATTTGATCTAATTTTATCTTGAAAGCATCTCACCCAGTATTTTATTTTACACGGCAAAAATTTCCTGATGCATTTAACACAAATTTTTTTTTTTTCCATTTCATTATTAACATAAATACCGGCCCAAACGGGCACGTTTTTTCTCATTTATCAAAATCGGCCTCGTTTTTATTAAATGAACTGTTTTACTTCCAGAAATTATGCTCTTTTCATTTTTTTTTTAACGGCTATATTGCTAATCTATTAGCTGTGCCAATGGCGAGACACTAGAGTCTGCAAAACTGACAAAAATCCATCTATGTGTGGGGGATAAATACAAGTTTAATATCTTCCTAAAATTCTATGGAATGAGATTAAATTTCTGTAAAGCTACATAAAGATTAAGTAAGGTTTATGTGAATGTAAAGTTGAATTTTTTTTTTTTTTTACTTTAAAGCATGATGCAAAAAAATGACTTTGAGCATATTATGGAAGGACCGTGTGTGTGTGTGTGTGTGTGTGTGTGTGTGTGTGTATATATATGTATGTAAAAATTTAGTGGCAGTTTTTATTAAAATACTCGCACAAGGTTTTACGGTGGAATGCGAGAAATTAATGAATGAAAAGCGGTTCAGTTAATTAACCATCATGGATGGCACGACATCAATTTTCTTATAACCCAAGACAACCCAACGGACGCATTCAGGTTCGAAAGGTGAAAGGTTCACTGCGTTGTTTTTTATTTGTTTCGTCAGCTGCGCGAACCACCGTCTTCAGTTAAAACCGAAATTTCTCCGCGTTCCAGCATCGGGGCGCGAAAACCTTGCTGCCCTTCCTCCGGCATTTCAACTTTTCCCGATGCGCGACTGGAAAATTCAGGTTTCCCCCCCCCCCCCGTTGCAGGTCCCCGCCAGCTTTTTGAGCTGCAAGCCGTAGCAGACGACAAAACGCAACGCATAAAAGAGTGGTATTGACCTTGCGTGGCAGCCTTCGCGGAATTGTTGTTTTCTTGCGGAAAACCGAGTGGGTTTTGCGCCTGACGGAGGACGCGGTGCGCGCTGCCCGGTACTGAAAATTTTTCAGTCCGGCGGAAATTCCCGCTTTCGGGAGGATTTTCCGGGCAGCTCGGCCGCGCACGCCCCCGAGGATTTCCAGCCTCCCGCCTGCCCACGTCCTCCCGGATTCGAAGTTCTCTATGGTCATCCCTTTTCCTTCATCTCTTTTAAAGGGCAATCCTGGGTTCCGAGTTAACAATTAACCCGAGTCGAACCGTTTGATGTGGGCAACGATTCCCATCATTATCGATTACTCCATAAAATTTGCTGCTCCTCCGAACGCGGTCTCTCCCTCATTTGACGTTTTTCATGTATTTGGCGTTAAACCTCGTTTTGCCGAGCCTCTCTCTCCGCAATCCCACGCTCGTCGATGTTGTTTTTAATGAAAGACGACGATTACGACGACCGGAGGCATCGACGCCACCGGGATCGGTGCCGTGCCGCACACTCGGTTCCGTTCCTTGCGTACCTGAAAGTCGAATTTTTCGCAAAAAAAAAAAAAAATTAAACTCTAATCTGGTAACGCGGGAGTGAAGCAAATGGCGAGATAACCTCGCTCCTTATTTACACTGCAAAATTCTAAAAAGAAATAAATATTGAATATATATATATATATTTTTGTTCCAAAACCCAACGTTTGATGTGCTTTTTTTTCTCTTTTTCTTAATGCCTTTTTATATTCGGCGGCGACTGTCCGCGGACTTTAACCGAATAACGGACAAAACCAAACAATAAAGTTTTCAGGCGGACCGTACATGCTTGGTATTAATGTTTGCTTTGGCAAATTTTTTATTCGACGTGCTCGTTGCTAAAAAGATAAACATAAGCATAAAAAAAAAAAACTAAGATAAACATAAAGATAAACACAACAAACGTAAAAGGGGAAAATAACAACAAACGGCGAAATTTTCATGCGAGCGTGTGCCGAAGGATTTTAAGGCAACCTGGGGGGGGGATCAAATTTGGGTTAAAAGCCCACTTTTACCCGTTGTTGCAAATGCGACAAAATTTCATTCGCGATTTACCGACAAGAAGAGATTTAAATAAATTAAATTTGGTTTAATATTATTAATCTTCTGAAATTAAAAAAAAAGAAAGAAAAATTTGTGGGTTTATAATTTCCGCCCGGCCATACCATGGAATTTGCGCATTTTCTCCCTTTAAGCCAGTTTTCGGGGCGGGCACTGAATCTGTCCATTCTCTCATTTGCGTTTTTAGAACCCAACAGCGCCGGGCCCGCGGCACTCGCGGAAAAACGTGTGAAAAATATTTTCGGTCCTTTTGTCGGTTCAGTTTCAGTCCATTTCTCGTCGTTTCTTTTCAAGAAGACACGGCACGCGGCACGTAAGCGAGGCACTCAATCTTTGGCCTCGCTCGAACGGCGCGGATATTTACGTGACGAATTCGCTGCCGGGAGCCGAAAATCGTCTTGTTGCGCGGGGACGCGCGCCAGAGGATGTCCGCACAATGTTTCGCCTGACACGATTCGTTTCGTCCGGCGTGCAGCGTGAGGGGATCCGGGTCAAAGAGGCGGAAATCCCGCGACGAAGAAGGAAACCTCCCCCAGCACAGCGGCGGATTCTTTTTTCCCCATTCGAAAATCGCGGATCGCGTTCCGGGTTTCGGTCGACGGGACCGACGGCGGCTGGGGGAGGGCCCGCGACTCATTTGAAAAGGAAGTCGCTCGATCCGCGAAAACGGAAACGCGAGGCGAAAGCCCGCAACGAAAAGCCCTGGAAAAATTGGAGAATTAAATATTTTCGGCGTTTATTCGGCGATTCGTCGCGTTACATCACGCGTTTGCACGGAGTTGCGATCGTCGAGCGGAAACAGCGGGGGGAAAAGGTCGAAAGCGTTCGCTGGCTCGCGAAATATCGATGGGAGAGAAATGCAGAGAAGTTGGGAAAGTTTTCGCCCGTTGTTCCTCAATTTGAAAAGAGAACCGAAAAAAAAAAAAAAAGAGAGAAAAACAATGCGTTTGAACCCACGAAAAACCGCAATTTTCCGTTCGTGATCCATTAATCTCAAGATCATCGTCCGTTGTTTAATTGTTCCTATGGTAAGATGGTTCACGTCGGATAAACCCGCTCTCCTAATCCGTCTCTCATCTCATTTTGCAAACCAGAAAAAGAAAAAAAAAAATAAGCGGATTGCTTCGGATGCGGCCGCGCCGGAAGGACGTGCTGCCGGAAACAACCGCTTGCGAGCGGCAAACAGCGGAGGATGCGG
>JAOWBB010000004.1:740036-815376 GCA_028565995.1 Ricinus marginatus
GCTTCGGATGCGGCCGCGCCGGAAGGACGTGCTGCCGGAAACAACCGCTTGCGAGCGGCAAACAGCGGAGGATGCGGAACGCGCTAACGGACACGAAACAAAGGGTAGTGCCAACGTAACGCCGCATACGAAATATCTGCTTTTTACGAAAATAAAAAAAAAAGCTTCCGCTTTTTGCCTTCGCAAAGTTCAAAAAACCAAATCAGCGCTCTCGGATTTTCGGAAAATTTTCGCCCGGGCAGAGCGGGCGGAATTTTCTCGGTTTTCCTTGTGGATTTCCGATATTTTTTTTTTTTCCCGTGAAAAATGCAACTAATTCTTGGGTTGACGAAACAATCACTCAAAACTTGTCCTGTTGCACCGTAGGCACATACAAATGTTGTACGAAACAGAAAGTTATATTAAATAGTAAAGTAAAAATTTGATCATCGGTTTTTGACGCTAATGATAAATTATTATAGTATGCGCGTATATACATATACATAGACAAACAAGATTCTCTATATATAATAACCATATAATAATTCTCCATACGTAAGATATATAAACTAGATTCTCCATATCTGGTTTGTTTATAAGGTATATTTTGAAAAATATGAAAATTACGTGTAATAAAAAATTTTGCTGTTTTATTTTACAGTATTATCGCGTATCCACAGTATATATATATATATATATATACACGTTTATATGGTATTTTATTTTCACTTTTTGCTTAGTCCCATACCGAAGTATAAAACATTTAACTTCAGAATTTCCTTTCCGTTTTATTCGTCTTTTCTGCTTCCACTGGTCGATTTGATATTTTTAATGCCCGATAAAAGTTCTTGATGTTTGATTTTTATATTTTTTCGATTTTATTAAGCATCTCGGACAATCGCCGCAGAAGAAAGGTTCGTTCCGGGGGGGCGGAAAGGAATCGGAACGGCATTTGGTTTTTTTTTTTTTTGTTTTTTTTCCTGTTCCTTTCCCAAAGAACCTGAAACGAAATTCCTCTCGACGAAGGTGATGAAGCCGCCGACCTCCATAAATAACGGTGACGGTGGAAAAATTATTGCTGAGGAAAAATAAAAATCGGCCTCCGCCTTAGCGAAAAAACCGTCTGAATTTTCACGTGGATTAAATAACGAATTACGTCACGTGAACCATGCACATGCTCCTTACGTTTTTTATCTCCCCGCACCGTGTGCCGTTTTGTTTGCTCATTGCCTCATCCCGTTTGCCGTTCCTGAAGCGATTACCGCCGACTCTTCTTATCTTTCGTACGCCCGAAAAGCAAAAACAATGTCTGCCTTCGTCGTGCTTTCGGCCATAGAGTGTCGGAATCGAGAAGACACGTATCCACGCATGCACACACATACGTATACGTACGCGAAATATATATATATATTTTTTTTTTTCAAAATAAAAACGGGTTTGAGATTCCAGTTTGGCGTTTTGGATCGATTCATCTGCAATAAGAGATGAAAGATAGCACAAGTTTTTCAAATTGCTTCCTTACAAACGATTGGACCAGCCATTTGTGTAGCATCGTATCTTACATGTGGATTAACCTAAGGTCAGATATTGTATCGGAATTAAAAAGCGTGAATCGATGGTAATACTGATGCTTTACATCCCCGCCGCCACCTTAAACGGATGCATTATGAAAATATCAAAATATAATAAATAAAGCTTATTATATAAATCACGTAATCATAATGGTCGAATTGTTGCAAGCGAAATTCCCCATTACACAATTGCCTTATATATTTGAATACTTACATTTTGATTAATGGACACACGAATTTCCATCGTTTACACTATGCAAATGTAACTAAAACTCAAATAATTAACCATGTAAATTTTTTAATAAGTTAAACGAAAGCGACAATCGTTTATAAACCTGCGATAAAAATAATTTTTCACATATGTGGAAGTAAAAAGAAAAAAGTGTTATAAAAGTAATTACATACATAAAATATTGCTTCGGTTTAACGTGTATATGACCAAGCTAAGTGTTTGTTTGAAATATCTATATGGAAATGTAAGGAAAGCGCATTTTTTTTTCTTCAGCACTCAACATAGCTAATACCGTTTAATTTATTATGATTCAACCGTCCGTATCTACGATTTTTTATTTAAATAAATAAATAAGTGATTTGATTGTTTATAATATTTAATAGCATTGTTGGGGAATTTGCCTTAAAAACAAGGCCTAACAGGCTTGAGGTGCGGTTTACGAAAAAAAGCGAGAGAAAAGCAGAGCTTTCAGGGGGGGGGCGAGTCTGGAAGCTCGTGGCACGAGTTCTCGACCCCTTTTTTGTTGGGCGCGATTAAAAGATCACGAGCCACGTTTTTATCTTTACACAAAAGTTATTTTTTATTTTTTTTTTACTTTATTATTTTAAGTTAGAAGATTTGGGTTTTAAAAATCTCTTTCTGAAAAGGAAATTTCATTATGTTATATCATCAATCTTTTTGTTACTGAATCCATTGGAATTCTTTTTTTTTTTTGTACATGAGGGTGAGGCGCGACTTCAAACACTCCCAATGCTGGGATCGTTACACTTCAAATGCAAAGGAATGGAAAGTAGCGCGAGAAAAAATAAAAAGGAAAATTTTCACAGTAATGGAGAGTTACATACCTAATAATGCAGAGTGTTTTCTTCGTTTTTTTTTTGTTTTTTTCGCAATGAAAGATTGTTAGATGAAAAGATGCGATGCAAATGGGCATTAATGTAAGACTTTAGTTTCGGTCCATTGATCTTGTTGATGATGACATTTTTGATAACCGGCTCAGCCAGCAAATGGATGTACCTGAAACGCTCCGTTTAAAGCGCATGTGTTCGTTTTAAAATCGACTTAAGGTACTTATTCCTCCATTCCTTTTGCTTTTTTTTTTGTTATATATATATTAAAACAGTCGTTCATTAATTTTTCAGTTATTCGAGAATGTCTTATTTCACTTTATCTTTGAATAACCTCGGTTGAAAAATTTTAAACTTGTTTTGTGAGATGTGTTAAATCCAATTGTGCGCCGCTTAAGATGTCTCGAATTTAGACATAATGTCTGCATAATTGTAACCGTTTAAGAAACGGCTTTCTGCTTACACGTTGCATCTTCTTTTCCGAAACCGTACTTTTCTTCGCTCTAAATGCGAAGTTTTTTTATTTTTGGACGTCATGGCGGACCCGGCCGCTGTCGGCTGAGTAGGAAGAAAAATGTTTTTGCGGTTGGTAAGCACCATTGGAAGGAAGTGCATTTGCGAAAATGGTTATATATATATATATATTTTTTTTTAAATAAAATTCCTTTGAGATATTGGAGTTGGGCTCCGACAGCTTGGTCACCGGGTGCTTGTTTCGCTTCTATGGCTCTCCGCCTTTTCCGCCGGAATTTAAGCTAATGTACTTCCGCTATTTACCCATCCCTTCCCGTTTTAAATATCATCTTTTCAGGTGTTCCCTTTTGGCAGCGTTTCCCCAATTTGCTTTTGATATATAACATCAACGTATATGTAAATAAATTGATCCGCTTTTTTTCACCCTGGGAGCAAGATGGATAGAAATGGAAACACAAGCACCCGACACCTCAGGCGCCAATAGATCACGCATGCCTTATAAATCGATTAATATACCATTCGTAATAAATTTTTGTAAAATGTAACGATCTATATGTAATTTCATAATCTTCTAAATTGATGGTTTTCTTAACCTTTCGAAATAAAGTATAATGATACATTTAATACTATATATAATTTTCCTTTATTATTTATGTAGATGTTAAATTAATATACTTTATATTATTGTTTTGACGCAGTAGTTTACGAATATTATTAATGTAGACATATAATTTATATATACATGCACATCTCCATATAACGGTACCAAATTATTTATTACTTTATAACAATTAAAGTATTCGACATAATTTTAACGATTATGTGGTTATTTTTTTGTTCTTATATATAAGTATACTTTTAAATATTAATTACCAATTCATTGCCATCATATATGTGTATATGAAATGTCATGAGGATTCAAATCTAAAAATATATCAAATTTTATTAAGTATTCGAGTTTTAATAAGGCGTGGAGAAAAAATTTGTTCAAAAATTATTAACACTTATAAAGGAAACTTTATAATGATTAAATCAAGATATGAAATGCATATCATCAGAGTATATTAGCTAACCTGTTTATTACGTTTAATAACTTGCTAAGATATTAGCTTTTTTACAGCAATGTTTATATATATATTTTATATATATATATATCGACCACATAAAGTTATATATATATATGTCAATAAATTCAAAAATAAAATATAATTAATTAAAAAAAAGCAAAATTAGAATTGTAACGAAATTGCTTATGATAAATATTTTTATTATATTTTAAGAAAAACTTGGCCTTGAAATATAGTAATATGAAAGGATATTCAAATTTTTAATCAATGTCTAAATTGTATCGCTAATATTAAGAAACAAAAACTATGTAAAAAAAGTTATATAATAAGATAATTTTTTTATTGTCCCATCTAAAGAAAACACTTTTTCATATTCTCTTAAAGAGGTTTTGCTTAAGCCGATGATAAGTTCAATTTATGATCAAAAATGATTCGGTATAAAAAAAAATTACTTATATTTGGAAATAAGATTACGCTTTTCCTATGTCACGGATATTTAAGTCTCTCAATATCAACATTATATGACCGTTGATTTACCAGTAAGTACTTTCATGAGGCATAATTGGCGTTAATAACGCATTTCCTGCTTAAATGAGTAACACTATATAAATAATAATTTATCTTTCTCCTTAATAAAAACATCATACGAATCAGATAGTAAAAACTTAATTTATATAAATATATATACACATATAAAATTTACTTATATATAATGACAAAGGTTTGCAAATCTTCGCTACATTTGCAGAAAATTCGATAACAGAACCAATGTCACGAACATCTGGTTTGCCCACTCTATAACCCCACTAGTGAAGTTCCATGAATGAAGTTCAAATGCCACGCCTGCTTAAAACCATGACATTACTCAATTCTCGACGTTTTCCAGTTTCTTTATGTGTATTTCTCTTCGTCTTTTACAAAATCGAAGAAACCTCCGTCGACAATATGATAACATTGGTTAGTTGACCATTATTCGCAAACTTTCAGAAAAAGTAACCTTAAATTATGGGCAATATCGATAGATATCAATAATGTTGACTTTAAGTAAAAAGTTTGCTTTTGGAAAATTTCAGAATTTGAATTTTTTTCATTTAAAACGATTCATAGTCCGATGTGTGATACATTTTCGCAGTAATTCCTTCGAAATGAATGAATGAATAGACGGATGGATGGACGATGGAGTTTGAAAATTGGATTAAAAGCATTTTCCAGGTCGAATTGTCTGCGATCTTTATTCATTCTCCAAATGTTGCAACGGTTGATGGATTTCTTTTAATTCATCACCATATAGGTCATATTTTTACATATATTGATAGTCACCATGTACTGAATTTTTATTAACTTTCAAATGTAAGTTATCAGTTTTTATTAGTCATTTGAGATCGAAAAAATCGTAACATATTTCAAATTCATACCGGTTTTGTATCAGTAAAAAAGAAAAAATAAATGATATAATGAAAGATTAACTTTTAAATTAAATTTTTATTGATTAAAAAACCTTCAATTTCTTCGTATATTATACATAATTAAAGTGTGCAAAAACACAAGTTTAATGGGCAGGTTTTTTTTGTATTTCTTATTAAAAAATACTTAATAATGGAAACATTTAGGTTTTTTATAAGGTATTATATAACATATAAATATATATTGAAATCTTAATGCTCATATATATATGACACATATATATATTAGTCTATGATTGATTCTTTCTAGTTTTGAATATTATCATCAGCAAGTATCATAATGTATTTGCCTTGAATAAATACATATATATATATTATACATAATTAAGTGTATTTTAATATTCAAAATTATCATCGTAATTATAAAAATATATGGTGAAGTAAAATATCTATATCATTTAGAATTACATTACTTTTTGTTAAGTGTAGATATTTAAACGCTTTTCTGCATAACAATATAATTTAAAAATACAAGTTTTTAAATGAAATTTCCAAATTAATGATGAGACAAAATTAGGCAAAATTAAGCAACATTTTACTTTTAATGTTATATAATTATATTGCAGATACCTAATACTGCCACGGAATATATATGTAATAATGTATTATATTTATATGTTTTATATAGCTATATTATTATGAATTTTAATATAATCCCAAAATTGCCTAATTTTTCTGCACAAGAATGTGGCATGTGTAAAACAATGAATATATGATGAAAAAATTTATAAGTAAATTTTTATGTCCATGTATAGTTCTTCACTGAATATAAATTTATAATAAATAAAAAAAATAATTTGATATCAACGTTACGATAACGTTATGTTACTGTAATATAAATGAGAAAAATGATATTTTATCTTAGAAATTAAATATATATATATAAATTACTTTTATAATATACATAAACATTTTTCAATTAATTATAAATATATTTTCTATATTTTTATGGGAAAATTTTCCAGGGAATTAATCTTAAAATAACTGTTAAGACATTACCCCATTGGATTATTGTCGCAAGAAAATTTTTCCATGCGTAATAAAAATCGTAAAAGCAAAAAAGCATAAAGTTTAAAAATTCGATATCTTAAAAAGGTATGAAATTTTTAAATAAAACATTAAAAAATTTAAATTCTATTTAAAATATTAGTGTTTTTACATAAATAACGATCATGATATCAGATATATCATCCATTTATATTTATAGATAAATTTTTTTTTGACTAAAAATGAAATCAGATTACTGACTTGAATTTTTTACATGAATCTTAAATTTGAATAATTTTATTGCTTCAGAGTGAAAAAAAAAATTGATGCAATCGGTAAAATATTAAGAAAAATTTACAATCGAAGCGGATAATTTCGTTGAAAGCATATTAAAACGTGTGCAGATCGAAAATACGAATTTTTAACACATTGTACACGTAAAACTTCAATATCAACCAATTTTCGGGAGAATTTGCTTTGTGGGAACAACGTTCACTTCTTTTGTGCATTCTGATTCGAAACCGTGTTCAGATGCTTGTAATTGGGTTGCAGTGTGTCGACTCGGAGTGCACCATACACAAGATTATACGGAGCTGCGAATCTTATCGTCGTCGTCGCCGCTCCGTGTTACGTGCACTTTTACATCTGGGCAACGTGCAAATGCATTCGCATGTGGCTCGTGTTGGAGGCCTTCGGGTGCAGGGTGTTTTCAGTAGTGGAAAATCTTCGGTGTTGCTTGAAAACAAAGTGAAAAACGCGGTTCTAAAGCCCTTGTTAAGCAATCGCCACAACGCAAAAGGGACCTTAACGTAAACGCGATAGATTTTTATCGCGATTTTAAATGCGAGGTCCCGCAACCCGAGAAATGTCGTGGTAGAAGACTCCGAAAAAATTCAGCTGGTGGAAGGAACCTCGTCGCGGCGAAGCATATTTTTTCTTCTTTTTCTTTCTTCCATTTTCCTCCTTTTGAAACCTGAAAACCTTTTTTTTTTTTTTTTTTTCTTTTTTTTTAAATCGATGTTCCGTTATTATTATTATTTTAGCATGAGGAAATTACAGCAAACCGTTTATTAATTGGTTAAATGCTCTTAATAGAATGAGTGTGTGGCGCCAAAATGACAATAATTAATGACCCGACTTTAATTAGACTTTTTATCGCGCGGCTGAGGTGCTAATGGCCATTTGACGGTGTGAAAAAAATGGCTTTTTGATTTTTAAGGTTCACGGCCGACGCAAAATCCTTTCCTTTTCCTCCGTTTTTATAACCGTCGAGAAAATGTTGCCTTGCGATATTGAAAAAGAAAAATTTTTTATTAATTATTCCGTGAATGTTTAATTCTCATAAGGAAAAAACTGTTACCTAATGTACATGTAAGATGATTTAATGAAACTCAAACCAAGCCAAGAACTTGTTAATTGTTGATGACATAATGTTGTATATTTCCTAATTACCCATCATAAACGGGGTTTATTAGCTTTTTTTTTTCTTCTTGCGATTTAATATAGGAAAAAAAAAAGGCGTAAGTGCCGAGGGAAATAAAAATTTGCCCAAAATATTACGCTCGTATTTAAAACATTTATTTGCGGTATTAAGTAACAGATAAAAAAATTTTTTAAATTTTAACACATCAATTAACAATATTAATTTATATTGCTATTAGCTCCTGTATTAATTAAAAGAGTAGCGGATTTGCACATTAATTTCTTCGGTAAGCAAATGTCTAATTTTCGGGTGATAATTTAGTTTTATCCCTTCACAAAAAAATATTTTTACTATTTTTTTTTTCATTTAAAAATGATGAAGAACCCGTCCCACGTGTGATGCGGGTGCTAAAGTAGATGCACACCATGTACAGTTGGTATTAATTCAACGGTAACGAGTACGGTCATTAGTATATGTAACAAGTATTATTTTTTATGAATATAAAAATTTTAGTATTTTCAAATAGAAAAAATTTAGATATCTTGAATAACTCAAACGTTTACCGTTTAACTCAATGACGACATAGGTACCGAATTTTTGTTTTGTTATACGCAAGAGCGATGTTGGTGTGGGATACCGAACCAGGTTTTGGGTTTCGAGAATAAAAAAAAAAAAAGAAAATATTTTGAAAAACAATGGATCAAATACATATCCGTTAAACATAACAATTTTTCAAAATTGAATCTTTTTTCACCTAACTTAAATGGTCTCCAGGGCGCCGGCATGATCCTTGACTGCTGTCCAGACGTCATATAATCTACATTAGTAAATTTACAGGAACTGGTTAATGAAATTGACAGATTTAATGCTAAAGGTGTTGCCTTCCTTGTTTTTGAAATGATACGTTTCTTTTTTTTTTTCTTTCTTTTTATGAATAGAGGTCGTCATTTGATTACCATCCATGATCCACCCCTGGAATACGTGAAAAGCAAGGCGATTAGTAATTCCTAGCATGAATGGTCCATGAACTAATATGTAACTAATAGCTTAAGGTCTCCCCTTAAAATGGAAGCAAATCACGATGGCGTTCAAGCGTTGCATACATGTAAAAAGTTTCACTTATCCTTGGAAATGTTGCATTATATGACATTTGCGCCTGTATTTCTGCTTTACATTTATTTATTTTTGAATATTAGATTTCAAATTTTTTCGTTATTTCCTTTTTTTTTTTTTTTACAAGACAGCTCGGTAGGAATTGCGCTGCCTCCGTTTAGAGGTAAAAAACCTGTGTCTGAAACAACTCGATATTTCATCCGGTACATGCGCCCCCCGCCAGGGAGGAATTTTGTGACAATTTTTATTTTTCTCTTTATGGCTCAGGAATTTTTATTGTCATTACAATTCACACGCTCGGAGCTAATTGATGGAAGTTTTTATTTGTTTATGATGATTGAAGATGGAATGGATGTAGGAGGGTGGGGATTCACATTCACAGATATACTCCGTGGATTCGTGATGTTATTACTAATATTTCCCATATTTTCCATTTGCAAGCGTTAAATAATTCATTGGCAAATCTCGTTCACTTTGACTTGACAAAGAATGTCTTTCACGTCTCGCAAAAACAAATCGGAAAATGTGTGCGATTTGCACGGCGCCTGCCGCCAGATCCGGATTTCGATTTGTGCGTTCCGGAAAATTCTGTTGACACGTTTGAATCCCGATGCTTTGAAAGGGATCACCGGATGGTAGAGCTTTCCACTCGATCCAGAAGAATCGAATCTTCTGACAGAACGGACATTCTGGTCGATGGATTTTGACGCGAAACGACATCAAAAATCGTCCTCTGTGAAAATGAGAATTAAATCAGAAAAATGGTCGGTGAAGAAAAGGATTTAAAAAAAAGCCGCATATTCGGAATTATATACCGTCGTATTATTTAACCATATTAAATGTAGCGTATCGGGTACTTTTATATATATAATTAATCATCTCAAGTAATTTTTTTGACATTTTAGACGGCAGTACATGTTGAGAGTCTTTCTCAATAAAATGAGAAAAAAATTGCTTTTATCCTGATTTATTTACTTGTACAAGATTCGGCGTATTCGGAAGCTTGTTAACACTGCAACAAATTCATTTATGGCCCACCGGACGGAAGAACTCGTTAATTATTCACCTGATATGATTTGGTTAGAATAAGACAAAAAGGACCGAGGGCAGTGTAATAAATTTATGCTTCTTGCAGCCGCGTAAAAAGATTATATATACATAAAATTTATATCATTGTGTAGTTTTTCCTACCTTTTGGCATTAGAATTATTTGAGGCGTACCTAAGTCCCAAGATTGGCGGTTGCATTAGTAATGGACACCGGTTATTACTTAACTCAATCGTATATTTAAAACCGATTATCATAACAGTAAAACTATGAAAAATTACTGCAGCTAAACGATTCAAAAGCCACATTATCAATTCAATTTCTTGTCATTAAAGTATATTATGTTCTCAATTTATATGTTCATAAAAAAAGTGACATATTAAATTAAAAGAAGAATTGAATTATTGACATGAAAATACATTATATCAAATGTATAGATCTAATAACACGAACGAAATCAATACAATGTTTCACAGTCAAAAGTGTGAAATATAAAGGAAATTATTTTTCCTTTTAAAGCTAATTTTTAGCGTTATATCATCGACGTAGAGCGTGAATGTAATTAATATGACTGATAATTTTTTTTTTCTTATGTATGAATTCCTATTCTATTTTTGCATTTAATTTACTTATTATTATTATTACTTATTCATTATTATTATTTTATAAATTATATTTTTTCGCCGGTTAAAACGAATGTTATATTAACATTAAAATTTGTTTTCACGATTTATGCATCGAACAGGATTGCGATTTAAATATACTTAATGCATCAAACTTATACGGTGTATTACGTATTTTTTCGGGTGTATCACACCATTAATATGTATTTTATCAACTTATATTTTCATTTGCGCCTCATTGCGAATGCTTCTATCGTTTTAAATGTGCATATGATTATGCAGTTTCAGGCATAAGATCACTTTCCATTAAGTGCCACCGCGGTAGACTGGTTTCGGACATGTGAAGTTAATGAACTGCACTGTAATGAGTGGCACATTTTGGTGCTCGACACCGCAGACGGCAAACCCCTTTTGAGGCATGCCGAAAGCTGAGAGGTTCACCAAGTGTAACGGGATGAGCCGTCAGAGATTTTTCATAAAATTTCTCAATTCCGGCACAACGTGGAAACCCGCGAACGCGATCGTGGAATTAGGCAACTTGCAGAGAGCTGTTAACGGAAAATAAATAAATTTTTTTTTTTTTTTTTTATTTCTCTTCTTTTTTTTTGTTTTGTTCTGTTGCATGCCACGGTTAAATGCCGTCGTTAAATTATCTTTCGGCTTTATTTATACTTAATTCACGATTTTTTTTTTCTTCTGCTCTCTTCATACTCCTATTCACGATTTGTTAAATGCGTATATAATAAGGTTGCACAACACGAAAGTCGTTAGAGAAAAAGCCGCTTTTTTGGTGAGAGTGCACACAAAAATATCAAACGTTATTTCTAAACGGTTTCAAATCGTCAGAAAAATGAATCAACCACAAATTCCATATATACATATATATATTTATATTAAAACCTTATCAGATTATTTCAGTTTTATTTTTCTTAGCTTTCCTTTGGCGTTGACGTTTCCTGTGTTTGAGCATTTTTGTAGTTTAAATTCAATTGCATGAGTGTAACATTAGATATTTGAGAATGGTAACAAACTGAAACTATTTTCATCGTGCCATTTCGATCATACGTTGCGGGTTTCACGTTTACGGGCGAAATGACCGTGCTGTCATCAACAGTGATTCACTTCAAAATGTCTCAAGTTCCATCATCCTCCACGTTTCTTTTATTTTCATTATTTTTGGATCCGAGATGGCAGCATCGTCCCGACGGTGTTAGGTTCGCGATGGCGGTCCAAATTTTATCCCTGCATCTCTGCATCGTCGCGCAGGGAAATTTTCCCCATTTTTTTTTTGTCCCGACCGTCCCGTTTCTGCCCAGATAAATATTTTGCTGTAAGAATGAAAAACACCGAAAGATGGAGACAACATGACGGGTTGCCATATACGGAAGCCTGACGACCGTGGTAAGCCCCTGATGAGTAAACCAAAAAAAAACCTCGACTTCTGTATTTCTTTTCTTTGCCTTGCTGTTCTTGAGCCATTGACAATCGGCGCTTGCGCCTGCGTGTGTTTATTATACCGAAGAGAAATTCGGTCAGGGCTGCATCTTTTCCTTTTTTAGATGTTTCCAGTCAATATGGTTATTGCCTTCCATCGTGAGTAATATCTCGATCTCTGTATCGCGTCGAAAGCACTTTTTACCGTGGCTGGATCCAGCGACCATGATTTCCGACCTTCTTCCTGGTCCCTGATACGGTAAGGCTCACTTATCGCGCCGCCATGCTCGGCAATATCCATCGTTTAACGCGGAGGTAAACGGAGGTTCTCCCAAGGTTTATATCCGTGACTTCCATCTGAATTCAACGTAAACATTTACGTTTCCTTTTTAAACCCCCTGAAAAACGGATTTGATTTTTCCAATTCACTCTAAATTTTTATCCCGCATAATTTATGCCTCACCCGAAGTATGGTTTTTATCGGGAGCGCTCCGGGTCTCCCCGACATTCGTGAAGATTTCAGATTTAATTAGCCTTGTTTGTTATTGCCCTTATGGATCAGCAGACCGACCCAAGGCGGTTGTATGGGTTGAAACGCATGATAGCGGGAGATTCGACCTCTGAGCCGAACGCTCGCCCGGTCTTGACGGAACTGTTGATTTTCTTGACGTGGCAGAAAAGCGAGATTTCGGATACAAAATGATTACCTAATTGATGTCACGATTTGTTATTCAATCGAACTGATCCCCCGGGTATCACATCTTCGGGATATGAGGCCACACTCATGATCCGATTCGCTTTTAAGATATCTCCTTTATAATGTGCCATTGTAAAATATGATGATTGGTTAATCATGGTGTCCGGGTTGATATCCACGACAGAAGGCAGGCCACCTCCCATCGTTTTAAAGTCATAACAGAGAGGAGCTTATTCTACGAGTCCGGATTTAACTTTCACGGATGTTTTTTTTTTTGACGAGTTGACAGCATTCGTTTATTGCGCATTTTTTTTTTCTTTTTCTTGTGTCTTTTCACATCGGTAGAAACCTAATACTACCTTCGCTGCAGTGCACGGAAATATAACCTCGCTACTTACATAGCGATGTATCATTTTGGGAATTTGAATTTTGCTAAAAAAAACCGGCGCCCGCTCACTCTGTTTTGAAGTTGCGATACCGATTTACGCCTGTAACAGTCCTTGTGGATGTTAAAAAAAACAACACGACGACACGTATTTTTCATTGTGCTAAATCCATGTGTTTACATATTAATTGCACTTTATACGACAAATAAATTAATAAAAAATTTCAATTATTATACGCAAGTTATAACCTGGAAATTTTAAATAATGTTCCGTCGAAGGGAAAAATTTTTAAAAACAGTTTTTATTCTTTTTAAATCAAGTTTTTATTAATGCGTTTCTAATTATAAATTTTTTTTTTTTATAATTTCACCATTGGAACCTATGCTATGATTTTTATATGCCATTATCTAATTTTACTTGTAATGTTTTGCGTAATTTTGTTTTTTTTTTTTTCGAAACTTCTTGTACTTTTAACTAAAAGGATAGTTGCTTTTAACAAATAGCCGTCTTCCCAAACATATTAATTTCGGTGCTTTCGCGATATTGTTCGAACGATATGGAACTTGCGATCGGATTCATCTTAGGCATGAAATGAACAAGAATGCAAAGATAAAATTTGTAGCAGCACGCAATGAATGAGGTGTAATTACCTATTACAAGGAAGTTGTCTTTTTTTTTCCCTCCCTATTAAAACATGGATTTTTAGTAGGGAAAATAAATTTTTGAAAGTTTTGTGCTGAAAGGGAGTGCACTTTTGGAATTTCACGTTTTGAAGTTTAAGCCGGTCGTCCACAATTCATTTGTGAAATACTGGATTGTGGGAATATAAAGGATTTTTTCTTAAAAAAAATATTGAACTTTACAACAAAAAAAAAAATTTGATTTATTGTATCAAAAAAAAAAGTTAAAACTTCGTCTGTATTAGAGCAGATCAGTTACTTATCTGTTGCAGAAAGATTAGATGTCCCGCCAAAAGAAGTTGTCACTCAAAGATAATATTTTGAGCAATAAATCGCATGAAATTCGTATGAGAGATCAACATTTTTTGGACTCGAAAATTTAGCTTACAACCGGAGTTTATTAGTCAGGAATATTCCGGTATATAATACTTCAAGCACCGTGCCATAAACGAGATAATCTAAACGTTAGCATGTATAGTTGTAAACGTCCTTATGTGGCATATGATAATATCATTAACTTCGTATTTAATTTTTTTTTTTTTTTTGTTCGAAGCTGTTTATATAATAATGCTTTCCGTTATTCGCCGTCGAGGAATTTCAAAATCTTTGTAGTACAGAAGTCGTATGAATAATGGAAAATGCAACTTTTTCTTTTTTCTCAAATTTTTCTTCTGTGATACGTTAGAAGCTTTTATAAATCGCGTCAGATAGCTTTGTTCGCGGTATATTATGCCCGGGCCATTAAAAAAGGGAATGGATTGCAATCCGCATGGGTAAATATCTCAAAGGAAAAGCTAATTATAGTTGTTATTCTTCTCATTTTACAAATACATTATTAAATAGGTCTAAGTATAAATATATACACTTTTATTCATAGTAACAGTGAAATTTTACAATTTGCACCGATGGAGAAAAAGTTGCTTATGGGAGATACGTTTTTTTTTTTTTTCAGCTGCCGCGGCAAATTAGCGCCAATTGTTTGACGCGATATTAGCGGATTCATCTGGCGGAGCTGAGTCAAGGCCTCCGCGATAGTTTTGAAAGTGAATTAATTGATGTTTCTCCTTTCGTGATTTCTTCACTCCGGTTTTATTTTATTTAATATTTTTTTTCTCTCTCTCTCTCTCTCTCTCTTTTTCTCTTTTTTGTCCCACGATTGCTTTTTCACTTATTTACTCTCGTCGCGGTTCATTTTTCGTGATTTGCCGACCTTGGTGCCACGACTTCTTTTATAGCGTTCCTCATTACGGCTAATTGACGCGATGAATCGGGTTCGATTCGGGTTGTAAAGTACCGGTTTTTGGGATAAAAAATTTTTTCTGGAAATGATGGATCGGTTTTTGGGCGTTCTTCGCTCCTGCGTTTTTTCCTGCTTCCGCGTCTTTTTTTTTTTTTCTTTTTTTTTCCCCTCGTCGGACTAACAATAATTCGGCATCCTGGACTGCCAGAGGAAATGACTTTGAATTATTTATGCAACTGACCGAGCTTTAAACGGATCGAAGCCGGAGGAATGGAATCAGTTTATCTGCGAAATTCTCCCGCTTATAACGAATGTGAAGTTATTCCGTTTATAAGGAAACAATTTACGGGAGTGGAATCCATTTGACGTACCAAATGGGAAAAATATTCCCGTTTTTAAATATCCAGTTCAAGTGTGCGATTTAAGTTTCGCGTGGAATTTGTTGCGCCTAACTGGACGGACAAGCTTATATGGACCGATATTTGCAGATAATTTCACGTGATAGCGGGCCTTATGAAATAAACTATTTACAGCGCGGCAATTATTTGTTTATAAGAAATAAAACCATGAGAAAGAGTCCATTCCCACCTTTTGCGTTGATACAGTTTCATTTAATGGTGATGGAATGCCTATATAAACGGAAACCTGGAAATTTGATCCATTTTTATGTATTCTGCGGAAAAGCACTCCGCTAACAAGTATAAAATTGGAAGGTACACGGTCTGCGTTTCCGATTAAATTCATTCCTCCTAAGCGAACCGGTCTCTAATTCGGATCAAAATCTTGAAACAGAATGATTTCATGTAACTCATGGAAATTTATTCCGTTTAAAAGAGCTGGAACTTCGCTTTTTTAATGGCTTTGAAAATTAAGCACGTATTGCTATGTCGAGTGGAATTTCCATTTCTGTATTTAATGGAATGACAGATGATTTTTATTCCAATACTTGCGTGTTGAACCTCTTTTACATATCATGTATGAGTTTCGTCTATTATTTTTCGGGGCGAGGGTGAGGATTCGCTACATCCAAACCTCCTGGAGGAGACAGAGCGGCTAATACAAAAATTACCATAAGTGAATAGTTTTTTCGAGCCGACATTTTTGAAAATTTAAATTTCAGAGCGA
Source organism: Ricinus marginatus (assembly GCA_028565995.1). Lineage (NCBI taxonomy): Eukaryota > Metazoa > Arthropoda > Insecta > Psocodea > Ricinidae > Ricinus > Ricinus marginatus. The sequence continues at coordinate 756,426 of JAOWBB010000004.1, forward strand.
CGTTAAATTACATTAAGGAAGAGAAAATGCGGTTGCGCTAATCTCGATCGTGTGCGCGCGCTCACACTCACGCACGCTGCACTCGACGGAGCCAAGACCGAATGCCCGGCTGTTGGCAATCGTGAGCGGAGACGCGTTACCGTCCCCGGGGATCTAATGGCGGCAGGAAATGGGCTTTACGGATCAGATGATCAGGTGTGGCCCCTCGAGTTAACTTGGCCAGCTAGGGCCGCACCTCTTCGCATCGCTGCCATCTTCCCATTTCAGAGTCATTGCTCTTAACATAATTTGTCCGCCGTGCGAGGAGGAGAAGACAGGAATTTCTTTTAAAGAAAAAAAGGAAACGGAATATTGAGCAGAAAAAAAAAAAGAAAAAAATATGCTCAAAAGGAAGACTGCAATTGACCTGCGAGTGCCATACGTCGTTCTTGTTTGGACGGGGACAAAGTATCGCTAATTACCCGAGCCTTTTTTCGTGTCAAAAGACAATTCCTTTGTAATGTTTCTACCGAGGAGCGTTTCACAAGAGATAGGTGGAGATTTTTTCGCATAACAATCGGTCGTCGGGCAGTTCGAGCCGATCTGCGTTAGTTTTTCGTTTTGGGACCAGAAAAACCGCGCCAGGTTTTAGACCGTGGAAATGTCCGTATCACGCTGTTATGAAATATTTGCACTGGAAGCTTTTCACCAATTTGGCATGCGCCTTAACCGTGCACCATTCTTTTTTAGAATAAATCTTCGCATCTGACGTTACCCTAGTCCTGCATCTCATTTTCATTTCGGATGGATTAGAAAAATTTGATTGTGCGACTCATCCTTCCTTTCGAACGATTCGTGCTTGTAATCGATCCTCCGGAAAATGTTCGCGATGAAACCTTTATATATTCCAGTACGTGAATGCTAACTTACTCTGTATTTATTCCACTTAAAACACTCTGTAGATGTTATGTGAACGGTGGAAGACTCTTACAATGGTCAAGTTCTCGCAGAACGTGATTGCTCTTTCCTGCAACTTGATTATTCAATCGGGGTTGTGTAATTGTTTAATTTTCCATTATTTATGATGTGTTAGTTCGGTCATGATAAATCCCCCGCTCATTCGCACCTTCTGGGTCAACAGGAGGTAAAGTACATGGGATGTGAGACTCAGGTTAAATGTCTTTATCACGGCACTCGACGTCTATATCGTTCCCGATCAATTTCTTTTATAATCGGTGTATAATTTCAAAGCAATCTCATGGTCGTTTTTCTTCGTCCGATAAGGAATAAATGGAGTTGATAGAATTTAAAAAATTGTGCACAGTAGAAGGTGGTAAGCTAAGACTGAAGCGGAATTTTTTTTGGGGAGCGATTTTCAACCCCTAACCTAATGCACAAAACATGCATCTCATCTTAACTTAATGAATTGAGTGATTCATTTAGGACGTTAAGAGATCAGGCTCTATTGGAAAATGGCAATTTTAATTAAATCTTCAGACCTGAAATTAACCTAATCGGAGTCGGACTTTTCTTTAATTTCTTATCCACGGGTAATAATCACCGATTTTAATGTGTTACAACACACGGTAATGAATTGGTAAGTAACGTGAATCGGAATCATTACATTTTTCTCGACATTTCGATGGCCAACGGTTGTTTCGTCGGAGCGGGCATCACCCGATTTTTCTTCCGATGTGGATATTTTCCTCCCCTCGCCGGTCGGGTTTCTTTTTCACATCGAGTCTTTCCAATATTCCAAATAAGGGTTGCAGGAAGGAAGAAGCAAAGTCGGATCGTCAATGGATGAAATGCGCAATTAACGCTGGAGAAATGGGCAGGAGGACGCGGCGTGGTTAATACCCCGCACGAAACCCAGGAGAGAAGGTCAAGTCGCATTTAAAAAAAGGAAAAGATCCAGTCACTCTGTCGGTGATGCAATGGCGAAGACCTGAAAAGAAAGAGATAAATAAAGCAATTCGTAAGAGAACAAATTAGAAGGCAGGGCCGTTTTTACCGTCAACGGCTACCCGTTTTCTATGTAATTGTAGGTGGAAGCGCCGACTTGCGCAACGATCTCGACCTTGGAGATGTTGGCACCTCCGGAAGAGCGGGCCTCCTGTCTGGTGACACCGGCAAAAATCGATCGCTCCTCGTCGCGCTCATTTTCAAATCGTCCAAGCGAATTCCTGACGGTGAAGAAAAAAAAAATTATATATATATATATATGCTAAACGAAGATGAAGAACAAAAATCCGTCTGTCCTCGATTCAACAGCAAGGAAAGCTCTTGCTTTCCAATAATCCCGTGATATCATCCATAAATGGTGCCTCATATGCGAAAAAAAAAAAAAAAACCAAACTCAGATTCCATAACATACTTGTTCGGTAAGGTACATGTTCACTTTCTCGAACAGCATCCTCTCACCTAATCTGCATAATAACAGCCTTGGTATATCCCATTTGGTATGCACTTGCTTTAATCTTCGCATCAACGGTGACATTTTCACGTTCCTCAACATTTAAAATCTTCCGATTTTACGCTATGTGAATTTTTTTTTTTTTTTTTAACGATTCCCGATCCTCGACTTTTAGCGTTCCCTCAAAAATGTCGCGCGAGCGCGCACCAACGCGCGCTGTCACTTTCATCGTTCGAAATTTTAATTTTTTTTTTCTTTACTCTCGTTCCTCACGCAAAAATTAAATGGGATGCTGCAAATTAAGCTGTTACATTAATCATACATGTTGTGTTTGCGGTCGAGAAGTTAAACGGTACAATTTTTACATCCTTTCATTTCAAATTTATACTTTTCTGTAAGCTGTTATTGTGATGGTTGACGTACTTTATTTTTTTTTTTTTCCCTCCCTTTACAATTTAACTCTTTGTCTGATCTCCTTTTTTTCTGTCAGGCATTCGATCGCATTTTAAGCTGTTCCGACTTCAAGGATGACTTTGAAGCAAGAAACATCAGAGCTCTCCGGACGCCGGAAAGAGCTGTGAAAAAAAAAATGGCCGTCGATGTAGTCTTCTGCATTTGAACATGAAAGGCTTCGGTTTGAGTTTGGCCGGTTCGGTGTGTGGCTTTTTTTCTCTCTCTCTCTCTCTCTCTCTACGCGGCTGAGATACAAAGAAACATTTATTATTGAGCACATTAAGCAGTCCAGTGGAGTAGGCCAAGGCCGGTGCAGACGAAGCGCCAGGAAATGGAGTTTTTCGCGTTCCGGAGCGTGCCTCGTCATTATTCGCTGTAATTCGCGGTTCGTCCCGTTGCACGGCATTTTTTTACCGCATCCGGAAGCTCGCGGTCGCTTCCGCTCCGGAAAATGTCACGGAGGTTTTCCGATCTTTCGCGCCGTTCGCACCATATTGAAGATGTGATCATGAATTAAGGGGAGACCTCGACCCTGATATCGACCCTGCGGACGCGGCCGAATTCTTGTTTCTTTTTCCCATATAGGCATTTCGCGATAAAGTTGCAGACCTGGAAAATACCGTTTTGCCTTTTTTGGCTTGAGAGTGTCACGCGGTTGCGTGCGGCGTAAGTGCGGCGTGTTTGTAATGCTTCCCCGCTCCGCCCCGTTCGAGCTGAAAAAATATTTCTGAACGACAAGTCGAAACTTTTGGGGCATTTCTCGCTCTTTCATCTTTCGCTCTTGACATCTAAAATTATTAATACAGCAGAGATCGAAAAGTTTCCTTAGCAATAATTAATCATTTCCCTGACCTCGGCTTTCCTTCTGGAAATTATCCATAGGGAAGGTCGGGACTGACTTTCTCGATCTTGGAATCCTTGCTTAATCCACATTTGGTATCGTATTTTCGAGGTTCCCGAGTGCGCCATATGGCGAATTGCTTTGATACTTCGTGGCAGGTACTCTGGGGGAAACTTTCCCGAATTTGGAATCCGCAGCGTTTAAAAAAGGAGAACAATAAATATTTACATTTCGTATTTTTCCGGGCCGAAAATCGCTAAAAAGAAAAAAAACCGATTAAAAATAAAGAAAAGAAAAATTAAGTAACATCACGTTAATAAATAAATCGTTTTCTTTGACAGCTTCAAAAATAACAAAAAAAATTTGCTCAAAAAACGAACCCTTTTAAATTATGCAAAAAAAATCTATGTATTTACAATAATTTACATACATATGTATATATTAAAATTTGGCAAAATATACAGAAATGCAATAAAAAGTCTTCTCAACCAATTTAACTTTTATTTTATCTTTTAATTGCAAATTCATTTACTTAAAATTTGTCATGAATTTCTTTGAGCATAGTTTAGATTAATGTCGTAAAAAAATATCAATAAACTTTTATATTTCATAACATATATATATATATATGTATAAACTTATTTTTAAATAAGAACTTCCAATTTTTAATGGAATTTTTTTTTATCGTGACAGTTCACGTTTGTCGCTTTTTTTACTCAAACTGCCACCTATAAGTATAACTGCGGTTTATATCGGAATTAATAATTTCAAAATTACTTGAAGTATTTTATCATAAAATAATACATTGTGGGTATTTTGAGCGTGAAGACCAATATGATTTCTCTTTATAGAGATAGCCTCTTGGGAAGATCTCTCCTTGTAATAAAGGAGAACTCTCTGAGAGAGAAGAATTCTATTATATTTAATAGAATCTCTCTATGAAGATGTTCTCTTCTTCTCAGATTCCAGCGTATAGAGAAACTGAGATTAAGATAATGTGCATGCGACAGAGCTGTTGCTCTCTATTCATGACTATATTATTTTTGATGCACATATACAGTTATCTGTATGTATGCGCGTAAAAATGGTGAGTTGTACCGGGCATTTGAAACTTCGTAATATGGAATGGAGATCGCTCAAAGAAAAAAGTATCGAATCATTCATAAATCTTCTTAACTCAATCGGGTCGAGACCCCTGTCAATACCCGAGATTTCCTCCATGGTGGATTGATGGTGAATGAATATTGTTTTTGCATCCAGGTCTGGCACTTTCTTGAGCCGTGAAATGTTCATGCTTTCGGCTTAACGGCTTAATATCACGTTTCTTGCATGCTTTTCCTCCCTTATTGCATAACGCATACCTTTATTGCGCAATTCCCAATGGATAGTCACCCTTTGAGACGGTTTTAAGTTTCGCCTCTTTCACCAGCATCGAGTCAAGTTCCGCGTTAATTTCTGTTATTATTCCCTTATTCGTAACCATAAAAAATTAATATTGATTATGATTTTTTTTAATACGCTTTTATGAATACACCTACTTCATTATTCATTCGTATTTTAATTAAAAGTTTATGGATAGAAACAGTTTTCCAGTTCTTGTAAATCCTGATGCTCGCCTCAAAGCAAATTACGTAAGTCTAGTACCCTTTATTTTAAAGTCATAATTACCCTAAATTAGCTACTTTCTTTTGCAGGGGTTAACTTCCTTCTGTGCGAAAAATAATCCAATCTTCTCTGCGCGCCGAAAGTTGCTTTAATGTTCGAGGCCCTTCTTTGGGCCTCGTGCATTTTCCTGCGAATATGGAGTCTCGAATCGGTCTGGATTACATCGTCGAGAATCCGGAATACATAACGAAACTGGCTGCAGGTGAGTGCGCATAGATCACAATTTCACTCCGGGGCTGCGATCAAGCCATTGTAATAACAACGTATAGTAAAACCCGCAGTGATGATCGAAATGAATAAGATCATTTTAGCTGTGATGCACTACATTTCGTCTGAAGGGAATTAGTCGTTAAGTTTGTGCGGATTCTGATCTTTTGTCTAGATTTATTTGCCTTCTATCGTTTTGTTGAAATTAATGCCTCGGGATAGCTAAAAACGGTGAAGGTAATAGATAGAAATGCTGTTTCGCATTTCCTCTAATCTTAGTGTTTAATATGTAATCACGGCTCTCAGAACATTAAAAAAAAAAAAAAAAAAAAAAAAAAATGTACATTCCAACTGTGCACAAATAACCGTTGCATGAGGACCTATCAAATTTATACAGAAATCTATGGAAAGAGCGTAATTTAATGTAATATTTTTTTCTATTAATTTTGTTTCCCAGATTTTTTGTATTTAAAATGTAACAAACTCATGTTATGCATTAAGTGATATTTGAAGCGTATCTCATCTTGAAGTCGGTGAGAAGGAAAAGAAAAATTTCCATCTGTTTTATTTAATGGAAATGTTCCTCGGGAGTGATTGAGAATATATTTTACGATTAAAAAGAATCCCGATTCTAGACTGGATTGCAACTATTAGATCACTCCAGCTAGCGATCTCATCCTGACTGAAATTTTCATATCAACAATATTTAAAAAAATAGATAATCAAAAAATTTGCTTGCCGAACCTTAAAAAAGTTACAGTCCATGCATAAAATAAAATATACATGTAAAAGGAAAAATTTTACACTTGTTAGAAAAAAGAACTTTTCAAGGAGGATCAGTTATAAATATGACTCTTAGAACTTCTATGAATTATTGCAGTTGTTGATAATTCCTTTATATATATCATATTATCATTTATGTATATTAACTAACCAACGCGTACTGACTGTCTGCTTATGAAATAATTAAGTTTTTAGACATCCTTTTACATGTAAAATTTTATTTGGTACTAAAAAGAAATAAAATAATGCAAAAATTAATTTCCTTTTTGAGATTTAAAATTTTCGATTGTAACGAAATAAATTGCTCACAGTTTTAATATCCCGAAAGAATTAATATAAATTTTATAAATATTGATGTTTAACACTCAATCGTGTACATGACTTGATATCGATATATTACAGGAAACTTAGGTTTCACAAAGCATTTAGTATATACTTTTGGAAAATGTCTATTATTAAAGAATAAGAGAAAGTATGAAATGATAAGAAATCATACGTGAAAAGGGGATAAAACAATTGTGAAAACTATTGATTTTCAATATTTATGATTTTATTATAATATTTATGTGTGTGTATGTGTGTTTGCTTGCGTGTTATATATATAATACAAATAAATTGTAATTTCTAATTATTGAATATCTGTTGATTAAATATAATTCACGTTTAGAGTTTTCTTATCATGCAATGATTTATTTAGCTTCAAGTGACATTTAAGTTTTCATTTTCCAATAACCGCTCACGCGAAAATGAAGACCTAAAAAAGAATAATCTGACGCACAGTTTTTTAAAAGTGCGCAACTCTTTTCCTTTGCCTTCGTGATGTTTAACCTTTTCAAAAGGTATCTTAATAACATGTTTTGCTTTCTTAGCGAACCCGAGGCCGAAATTATTGTTCTTTGAACTTGACTTTCATAATTTCTTTTCTTCTGATACACATATAGATAACCAATATTAATTTATAGTATAAGGAAGGTAATAAATTATATATCCACACACATACACACACACACACACACACACACACACACACACACACACCATAATAAAATAAAGGTTAATAGCAAATGAAAGTCTTGAAGAGAAATTAATGCGAGATGCCGTGACATTATGAGCGTGAGAATCTTTTTTTCATATTTTGCCTAAATATCGAAAAATATCGTTTCCCATATCGAAATCTGAATATGCCGCATTCTATAATTTATCATATTCAACGAACACTTGTCACAAATACTTAATCTGTTAATCATTTCCCATACATATTTTTTTACTGTTTCGTTCGATGTCTATGAACTGATTAATTATCTTTTATTAAAATTTATATTCTTAAGAATATTATGCAAATTTTAGGCTTATATTTGTAAAATATTCTACTTTCAACGAACAAAATAAGCTGTATATTAATTTTAATAAATAATCAAAAAAAAATGTCAAAAAATTTTTTACAGATCATAAACTAATCACCCAAACATACGGCAAGATATTAATAATACAGCAAAATTTATACATATAAGATGATATAAATAAAAATTTAATATTTATGATTAATTTTATAAACAGAAGACAGCTGAAATGATTAATGTTTTATGATAACAATAATTTAATTTTAAATGTTATTAATTTTAATTTGGAGTATGTATTAATAAATCTACATTATAAATTTATATATATTATATACATAATATATTCGCATTTTATTATTACTATTATTAAATTTATTTTTCATTCGCAAAAATTTTTCCACGATATAAAAAATTCTACATTAAAAATTTATACTTATGCAATGAATTAATTAATTACAAAGTTGTTAAAATAATAAAAAAAATTTTTTTAATCAATAAGATTATGTAATAATTTAAATATCATTAATGACATAAAGTAGTTTTAATATTGCTGAAAGAATTATTTAAGAATTAATAAAATGAATCTTATTCATGCTTTTGATTATGTACTTGGACAATTATTTTACATTCTCGAGGCAGTGCTTTATGGCGTTTATTATCATTATTTTTCCATAAAATTAAAAACTAATAAAAATAAATTCAGTAGATAAGTAAATACACTTAATTGTTAATAATGTTAAAGTGCATTTAATTATTTATATGAACATCCAAAAAATTGGTTCTGGTGGATATCGAAAAAATTTTATCGTAATCTATCAAAATATGTTTTATAATTGTAAAAATAAATCCGTAGGAATAAATTAAATTTGGTTAGGCTTTTAAGGATCATAACTGTAGATGTGATATCGAAAGACAGTTCCGAATATTTGAGTGTGCACATAAATATTTAAATATATTCAAAATTGCCATAGTAAACTAACAATGAGAGCAGTAAGTTATGATTTTATTTATACGGAATTTTTATTAACGAAAATGACAAATTCCAATAAAGTGTAATATGCAATCGATGTAATCCTCCTCAGAGGTGTTCTCTTAAAATCGCCAAAATCTGAAGAATGAGAAAGGAGATAGTTACTCACGGCACTGATTGAATTCAAGTATGAAAAAAAATGATGATGTTGATGATGAATGGCGGCATTACATGCCTGAGCTAATTTAAGAAAAAGTCATGAATACTTTTACTTATTCATCTGAAAATAATCAGGCACGGGTCCGGTACGGCCTGGAGCCATCCACGAGCGAAGTGCTCCTCGAGAACTCCTTAAGCTGGATGTCCATTCAGGCGAGGAAAGTTTGCCCCCGACATTGCAGCAGGACGCGGCGTCAGTTACAAAGCGGATCTTCGACGTTTTCACGTCGGCTTATTCGTCTTCGATCTTATGTTAGGTTAGTTGTTTCGTCTTTGTATGGCAAAACAGGTGCCAAGCCTTCAAAAATATGGTCGGAACGAACAAGAGATTTGCATACGGTTCGTGGGAGATTGGCAAGCGTAATTTTCAAAGGCTTATTGCGAAAAAAAAAAAAAAAGAAACTCCGGTTACAAACGCGAAAAGCTCGGCGGATCTCGAAGGCTTCGGGAAAGTTGAACTGCCATCCGGATTATCCGTTCCGGTTTCCTGCCACACTCTATTAATTCGCAACTTTCAAACGATATTTGCATAACAGGTACCGATTTTGTTGTAAACTCCGCCCAAATTTTTTTTTTTTTATTTTTTCTTTTTTTCCTCTAACGACATTTTTCTAATTTATAGCGCATGCAAAAATCGACCGAAATTGTTTATAATAAATATCCGTTGGGCAAATTGCAAAAACCGGGAGGCAAAAATAATAACGAAGGATGACAGAAGTTATTTTCCATATGAATGGATTGAATGTGGAATGTTTCTTTTACGGAAGGGCAATAAGGAAAGTGACCCCAAACGGATTTCCGAAGACAAAAACACGTCGTTAATAAAATGTTAATTGAAAAAGACGAGCCTTCCATTTGGGTTGCGTGCATAATACGAAATAAGAGAGATCTGTTTCACACCCAGAGCTGTCTATCTTACCATTCTGCCATCGCAACCAAACCTTCCCCGGTCTTCAAATCCGCAGTCGGCATGCTTCACCTTGCGGATTCATGAACGCGGCCTACGTGAGACAACGCGCAGCATTGCGGTCCCTTCGTTTGCACGATCATCATGTTGCCGCTCAAAAATGGAGAAAGCAACATAAACCCCGTGGTATCGCTGTATCCGTCTCTCGAGAAAAGAATCAAGTTGTAATTTTTATTTTTTTCGGTTCTAATTTGCATGAATTTCGTGGGAGAGGAAAAAAAAAAATCGGGCTTCTCTCCAACATATGCGGAATTTTTTCCGTTTGCCAAAAACAACCGGAGATTTTTGCGGTCAACGACAATTTGCGGAAGGAGAGATTTGCGCGCTCGAATCCGTTCTCCATTTGAAGTCCGTTCCGAAAAAAAAATAAAAACCCGGACTTTGCGGCAGGCGCTCCCGACCGTTCTCGCGGCCGTTCTCTTCCTTAGAACACCTTAACGGGGCGTGGAAAAGCCTTGCGAATTTGGATTTCTACCCCGTGGGATCACACACTGATCGAATCCGGCTGCGTGACCGAATCTGGTTTCGGATGTCGAAAGTTCACAACGCCGTTTTTCGAAAGCGGAACAGAATCTCTTGCTGTTTTACATGTTTTCGAAGGGTATCCGCAGAAATGGCAGGAGGCGCCTTGTTAGCGGTGAGCGCACGAAAAAGGGCGTCTTTCGGAGGGCACGCAAACGGGAGAGCATCGAGCAGGGGGTTCGATCAGCAGGAGCTTGCTCAGTTTGGCGGGAGACCTTTCAACGCATGATCGTCGTGCAGTGCACGAACTCGAGATGGAAAAGAAAGGCAAATGGAGAAAATAGTCTCGGAATTTTTAGACTGGTTTTGACGCATGAAAAGGAAAAAATAAAAAACAAATCTTGTATTTTCCGTTTTGGATTCATCAATCATTTTCACCATTTTCGAAACGTATTTTGAAGGCAGTGATTTGGCTATTGCATGTAGACTAAAAAAAATACGAAAAATTTTTTACGTCCCCCTAATGATACATATATATATATATATATAAATATACGGCAAAAAGAAAATAAATATATGTGGCTTGGGTAAAAGGTACGAAAATTTCGCCGCGCCCTTTAATTCAGCTAATAAGATTAGTTAAAGATCTATCTAATAACTATAATAAACTTTCAAAAAAGTGATTTATTAACTTAAATTGCACTATGACCGATTCAAAATAGCAAGCTGTCTACAAAGAGAAGCATAGAAGAAATTAAAAATAAAAAGAAATGTATATATATATATGTGTGTGTATGTTCGTTCTCATCTGATAAAACCAATGCAAAATTAGTTTGGATTCGATAGAAAGCCGTTCGATTTCATAAATTTTCGATATCATAATTCTACCAGTTGAAAAAACGACAATCTTAGTGAAAAGCCTTAAAACTAATTCAGCTCAAAAAATCCACTACCGGAAGACGCTTCCCAATCCGCGAGTTCGTATTTAAGATAACGTTCGCAAAGGAAAGCGGAAATGGGGAAAGCTCTTACAACCATCCAGTTACGGCATTAAACAACATCTTTCGCAGGTATTTTTTTTTCTCTTGCTCAAGCTATCGAAAGGGCGTTCGAACGCTCGGAACCGATGCAAAATCCGAATTTCGCACGGAAAATTCGCTAATGTAATTCAGCGTCAAATGCAGGTTTTTGCCTTGGGATGAACGCCTCTGCGAGTTGTTTTTTTGCGGCGGCATGAAAAAGAAGTTGGGGGGGGGGGAAAGAAAGAAACGACAATAATAATAATAATAATTTTTGCGGTTGGTAACCGACCTTGTCAGGCACGGGTTCTTTAATGTCGCCAAAGGTTTTCAGGTTAATAATGTTGTGCGTTTAAAATGAAAATGATAATAATAACATCATGCACGATGATCGGAGTAAAATGGAAAATTTCTTCGATGGAAAGTTCTGGCCGGCGGTCCAGGGCACCGGGAGCCGTTTTCAGGTTTACGTTAAATTATCTAACGACCGACCGATATACTTCTTTAGCCCCGGCCACAGCGCTCTGGTAATTTCCATTTATGCAAATTTTTCAGCCTACCTCTTGCGTTCTTGCGTTTTTATTCAAAATCGTTTCTTTATCCAATTATTACCTGTTCGGAGGCCCAACCCATCAGCCATCTTAACGACTTTGAATGAGATTCGGTTAATTTATTTATTATCACCGAGCCTTATATGAACGAGGCACGGTTAACTTTTCGTCTTCACCAAATTGGAATGGGAAGGATCATTCAGGACGGGCGGACGAAAGGCCACCCCCCCGGGATCGACGGTCGCGATAACCGGCTGAGCAAAACCGGAAGAAGGTATGGAAGAACGGGATGGAAGTTCCTTTTTCAGGGATGTTTATTTTTGCAGATTTTATAAAGCTCGAGAGTGCATTAACTGGAAAGGACCAGGCCTGCGAGCAAGTAATGACAAGTGCCAAGGTGAAAAATAATAATTTGACATCACCGAACGAAAATAACGTCAACTCTGTGAAATACTTATATTTTTGGTAGTTTTGCTCAAAAACCAAGGTCCGAAATACATTTTTTAAAAAAAAAAAAAACCATAATTGAGGTTTATCGCCATAAAAATCCATGCTTGCGCACCTTCACCGGTTTTATTCCAGAATTCGCAGCTTGGTTCCATAACGGATTATACATCAATTATTTTGCATAAAGCACAAGGACAAGATCATTAATCTTGATTTCCTTTTTTTTCATATTTAAGTGTAACAATCTCGATATCATATCAAGTTTCTTCTGACGCGGATCAAAGAACTTTTTTTTTTTTTTTTTTTTAAGCAATTGAGGTTAAGTTTTTTGAAATTGTGTATTTAACATGCTTAGAAAGCGAAATTTTCTTTCGGTGTATGACTTACAAGTCAATCGCATTTTCTATTTTCAGTCAACGTCCTACTCAAATACTCATAACGCCTGAAATCAATTACGTTAAGCATTGCCATTGTTTTGAAGTGATAAAACAATTGGCATTGTATTCGTAAATCTTCAAATCGAGATGTGTACGCATACTTCAAATCTTCCTTATAGCGATGAAATTTTATCATTTTCTTTGCATGAAATTTTTTTACTTCATTCCGCTACCTGCCGCTGTCGCATTCGCATTTTGTTGGTGATAAATTTTAGCGCCAAAAAAAAAAAAAAAAAGAAAGATACTGAAATTCAATTTAAAAGACTTTGCATAATTTTACGAATTGCGGCGCATCATGAAACGAACCTTCGTTAAAGTCTTGGAGATTTTTTTTTTCTTTTTACACGTGGGCTACATGTCGAATCTCGGAGGCCTGAGTCGAGATGCTACTGCCCACCTGTGCGGATGCTTTCGGATGTAGCTGGAAAAGTGGATATGCCATTAAAAATATTAATTTTGTTTTAAGTTAAAATGTTGCGACAATTCTTTTTTGGCAAAAAAAAAAAAATATTTTTGCGCATTTCAGCAGCGTAAATTTTTTTTTTCCTCGCATTACGGTATTTGATGTTGTGCAATATTTGCAATCGAAAATGACTACTTAAAATGTTTCACTGGTTATTGATATTTTGTGTATATATATATATATATATATAGCGTATATATTTTGATTAGCATTGATGCAATCCTTCCTGCTTTTGCCACGGATTTAACCGCATTGAATATTGATGATTGGATGAATAATAAAACGTGTTTGTATTACTAAATAATTACAGATTAATACATAAACTTTTGAGTTAGACCATTCAAATGTTGGCAACCGAAGACCGAGAATGGAAAGTTTTTGGTCACCTTTAGACAATATTTTTTTTCATTGAACAATTCGGGTTGGGAAAACAAGGCATTGAAGTTCTACCCCACATGAGGACATTCATCTTTATCAAATATATCTTGGCATTGATTTCTCATTCAGAACGTGGTCAACCATTAACCCAACCACCCAGATGTTTATTAGCATTGGCATTAACATTACATTTGAGTATCATTAATCAAGACTTCCTCTCTTCCCTTCCCGTTTTTAAATCAGGTGCTTATTGAAGACTATAAATCCAGTTTTACGCCTGGATTTAAGGTATAAGTCTTTTGGTTAGATCCGGATCATGATTTTGAAGTTGAAGGGAAAAAAATGATTGTTCGACTATGTTCTTTAGAAGCCGGATATATATATGTGTGTGTGTGTAAAAATATAAATTCGAATAATCAAAAGTATTTTAAAATATTACACACATATATGTATATCCTACGTATATATTTCGGGTGAAAACGGCTATCACTTTTTCTACCAAGATTTTGAAATTGGATCATTAGAATATGATCAGGGAGCGAGATAAAGATTACGCATTTAAATAAAAATCTTCGCAGTCCGAAGTTCTAATACGTGTATTTTGTCTTCTAATAATGGACTAATTACCATACACTCTTATAAAAACATAGCAACTAGTGAAGTCTCAGAAACTTATGAAAATTTTCCTTCAAGAACATGAGGTACGACCCAAATATCCTTGATGCAAAAATTAAAGACCTTTTCAATTTTAGGTAACGAAAGTCAGGAAAACACAAGGTGAAAAAATAAAATTAGTATGTATAATTATTAAAAATACTTAAAAAGTTATTGTTATATGAAATTTTAAATATCAATCCAATAACGATTTATTTAAAAATTGCGTTAAATATAAAATTTCTGTAATCTTTTATGGTTTAAAAATGTCTGCCACTTAATTCGACACCCCTTTTTTCATTCGAACACTCGAAATGCATTATATACATTTATATATAGTTCAGTAATAATATATAATTTATGTTTGCTTTTAATATGCTTTCAGCTTTGGATACGAACAACGCAGTAGTGAAAAAGCAAGTATTCGAATTGCTATCAGCGCTTTGTGTGTACAGTCCCGATGGATACGTCCGCGCTTTGGACACGCTGGAAAATTATAAAGTAGGTGATTATGTATATTTTTTAAAAGTATATAATTAATATGAATTAATCGATATTCTCCGCCAAATTGTTTCTGCTTCTTTACGTAATATCGAGATGCGTTTTTCGCCTTCGGCGAATAATACACGAAATATTGATTTTAAAATTTCTTTAACCGACCTGAAAATTCTGCAGATACTGAAACTTATAGCAATTAACTGTTATTATAATCAATTTAAAATCCGTAAATATAAACGATTCGGATTTATTGACTTGAAGTTTGAAGGAGATAATCTGAGAATCAATCACAGGAGGTTATGATCTCTATATATATTCAAATGTATGATAATGGCTTTTTTATATTCGAATTTTGACAACTTACATCTACTGTTTAATACTTAATATTATCGACCCGATAATATTGATGCTACATTGCTAAATTTTAAATTGCTAAATAACTTCTTTTATAACGTATTCAATAAAAAAAAAAAAAAAATTGCCTGATGTTAGCATTGATATAAAATCTCAGCTTAAGAAAGCCAATTCGTTGCTAAAAGCAACCTTGATTTATAATTTTGGTTAAAACCTAAATTTGTATTTGTGTTAAGCACCAATTAAAAATTTTGCTTTTATTTATTTTCTTTTATTCTTTTGTGACAGTTCAAAATCTTACATTCTGAAATATCATTCAGACAACGTCGATTAATGTTCAAGTTAAATACATACGTATATAATTTGTGATATTTATGTGCACACATATATATACGTAATGAATGTTTTTCTTTATTTTTATTTTATTAACGTAGAGTAACTTTCATTAGAGTCACACATGTAATGTTTCGCTTGTTCTCATTTCCATAGAATTTTTTTTTCTTTTTTTTTGGAAATGCAACATTTAAATGTCTTTCATTCAAGTCCACAACCGAATAACCTTATAAGCAATCTTTTTTTTTCTTCTTTCGTCTACTGGTTGCGTTATTCCTTTGTAAATAAAGTGATGACATATAAGTCTGTCACGGTATTATCTTCATTACGATCGCTCTTGAACGAATGAATGATTTCATTCATTCCCCATCAGTGAAATACAAAATCCCAGTTGTTTCTCAATTAACTTCTCGCTATTTATTATTTAGATCATATTACAATCGAATTAATCACCTTGTTAACAGAGTTTGTATTAAGATGTATTGTCGGTGACGCAACGTTTCGGTTACTACAATCGGCTTCTTGCGATGCCCCTGCGAAATGCAATTATGCCGCCTGCCAACTTTCCACACTAAATTACAGTCATTTTGAAATCTTTTGACAATGGTGGGCGAAGCACAATAATATAAACCGAATTTTTTTTTTTTTTTTAATCTCTCCTCAATCCAAACTTTGCATGAGTCATTTGGTGGCATGCCATCGGAGAACGAAACTTACATTAAAAAACTGAGCAACATCTTGAATCCGGCACTGAACCACCAATGCTCTTCTACCGCAAAAATGTTTTCCTTTATTCATTTTAATGTTGGGTTTATGAGATCGTTAAAATTTTCTATTTCCGTAAGATCTGTGAACTTCATTTTACATATTTATGTATATATATATATATTTATATATATTTGTATGAGAGAATTTTACTTTTTCTAACTAACAATGAAATTGGCATGTACATGATACATATTTTATAATTTCGTAAATTTAAATGCTCTGTTTATTGTCTTTAACTGTACCCATAGCAATAGTAAAATGTTGTCACAACGTCACAAAACTATCCTTTTAAATATCAAAATTTTATATTACACGTGTTGACAAAAAAAATTTCTATATATTATTGAGTGAAATTGCTTATTACTGTGTATCGAGTATAAGCATCTGGAATTTTATTTATTAATTTTTCCCTGCCCCTGTCCACATATGTTGACAAATTAATATACCAATTTATAATTACTATACAAATAACGTTTCCTTTTCTTCATTGATCAGATAAATGAGATATGTATTTAGATTTATACTGTCCTTCTAAGCTTACAATACTTTTTAGCTGTATATCCGCAATTAGCTATAATCAATATTTATTTCTTCCTTTTGAGAACAGCAATTTATTCGGTTATTAAAACATTTCTGGCCAGGCGCATTTATAAACCGAATGGGAGGATTTAACCGTATTTGACCTGTGACCCTTATAAAGAAAAATATCTATACCTTTAGCATTGAGCAACACCAAAATGACCAATGGAGAATCCTCACGTAGATGATCCGCCTCCGAATGCTGGATAAAGTGGTCCATGTGGACAGTACAAGGTCTTTGGAACCTGGATTAGGAGGAGTACTTAAAATTTACCCATATGCTCAATCTATAAGACCTTCTAACTAAAGAATTTCGCAATTTAAACGATTCAATTCTTCGTGTATATATGTATATATAAAGAAATTCTGAGCCTTTTTTTCTCTCTCCTTCTATCTGCAATACAAATTTCGTTGGTTTTTCATACTTATTTTTCCGGACTGAATAATAATTACAGTACACGTTCTTCAGGGCTGATTGAATTGAATATGTATATATGTATATTTAAAAAAAATTATGCAATGCGCCTCCTTGATGTTATAATGAAACGATTCTGCATCGTCCCTAACCATGTAATTGAAGTACAGTTAAACGTGGAACTAACTTCGTTCTGTAGCTATACATTTGTCATGGTGCATGAAACTGCAACATCTGCAGTTTTCTTATTAAATTAGTACCCGAAGGTTTCCATTTTTCTGAGTCACGGGCGAAAATTTACTTCCTTCTAATTATATATATATACAAGAAAATTTCCTTTTATATATATATATAAGGAGATTTTATATATGTATACATATAAGGAGATTTTCCCTCAGGTTTTATCTTCTTTATCAAATCCCTCCAGCCCCATTGCTTTGCCTTGTCTGGAAGTTATGACATTCGAAAAACGTATAATAATAGCTTCAACATATTAACGTTCATGTTTATATTCAAGGTATCACCGAGTGTCCTTAAACAATTGACTTCTGAAAAGGAATTTAATTTCATAATAGTTATGACTGATTTTCATGGCGGGTAAAGGACATGAAATATTTTTATAAAATTTTAAATAATCCATAACGTGCAATAAATATGAAATATTATATAATATATATATAAAACATTAAAAACCCTAATAATATTATTTAAACAAAAGATATTTACATGAAGAAAAGGGCAAAAGGGGAGAAAACGTAATATATAAATTTTTTTATTGCAGTATTCGCTGCTTATGCCGTTCAAAGTTATCGAACTTACATTTATAAAAATATAAATTTTTAAAATTGTCAATAGCGTGATTTTATTATTTTATGTTTTAGTGTGTTAATTTTATACCAGTAGTATTTTCTGAAATATTCGTTCTTTGTTGTTTCTATACAAGACTGCCACCAAGCAGAATTTCCGAATAACCCGGTCACATTTGACCAAAGTCAAAAAGAAAAGAAAAAACCTTGTATTTATAATCATGTCCGATCGATTACCCATAATCTTTCCTCCATGCAAGAGAAATTTATTGGTCATTAAATATGAAGTCACGATTTAATCGGCGTAAACGTCCATTTTGCTGAAAATTCCACTTCGCGTCGCCGTTTGTCTTTTTCATGTATTTCGTTTTCTTTCCGCAGAATCTAAAAGGAGAAAGGTACCGCCTGAAGCTGATTATAACCGAACTTAACAAGGCAACTGCTGTCGACTACCAGATTGCTCTCATTGCCTTCGTTAACTGTATCGTTATTTCCACACCCAAACTTCAGGATCGAATAAAAATCAGGAATGAGTTCATTGGTAAGTACGTTGGACGTAATCGCAAATCGCGCTGTTGAAGACTCCAGACATGGTTCCCTCACCGGATCCTTTCTTAGTTGACAAACGGTAAATTAATTTAATCAAACTAATACCTTTTTATTTAAAACCATCGAACTGCCTGTCCCTCAACATTTTAAATATCACAGAACAATGTGATCGTTTATAAGAGAAACTGGATATGAAATTATCGTAAAATTTAATAATAATTTATATTCATACCCTTTGGCCGCATGTGTGGATGGCTAATTCACGTTTCAGGCTGGTTACTTGCTAGAAATTAAGCTCAGTTAATAAATGATAAAATGAAAAATAAAAATCATCGGTCACCGTTAAAGTTAAAAAAAAAAAATAAGTAAATTATAATAATCGCTTTTATTGTATTGTATGATGTAATTCAAATGATGGATTTTATTTTTTATTCTGAAAATGAAAAAGCGGTTTTTATAAATTATAAAAAGACAGAAATTAATTTACTGTTTAAGAGTTTTCTTATAACTTTTCAATAACGTGGCATTTTATATACGAAGGAGTTAACCATTTTTTTCTGTCTGTAATCTGTTTTTATTCGTATAATATAACTTCATTTAATGTTAAAAAGATTTGGCATCATATTAATGCCATATTAATTGTATGTAATTCAAGTACCCGTGAATATTTTTATTCGTATATATTTTTTTAAAGAAATTTTTTTATTGGCATTCTTTATTCAAAAATTTTGGTTGAAGATAAAATGATGAATTATTATTCATTTATTTTAATCTGTTAAAAACATGTTAAGTTTTCGTTTCGTGTAAAAGTATAATATCATCTCCCGTGAGGGTTCAATGCAAACGTGGGATATTGAAATAATAGTTGAAAGACGTTAACGAATCGCAGCTGTTTGGGACATAAGCTGAACGGAACTGGCCTGTGGTGGCAGGAATGGGGGTGGCGAGGGGGTGAATTCGAATAAAAGAAAAATCAACATTCAGAAACCGAAAAAACGAGTTACAAATGCAGAAGTGATTTACATAAACTTTTCGGAGGTTCTGATAAACCACATCGTGACTTTGCATTATAATTGGGAATCGTGAGGAAGGAGAGAAGAAAGGGGGGGCAACAATGTCAGAAGGAGAGACATAAAAATGATGCATAAGGTCAAGGAAGAAAGAGAGTTATGTGGTGTGCTTCCACAGTTGCATAACGGCTTCGGTTTTGGATGCCATTTCACGGGACGCAGAAAAGAACCCGGGAAAAATGATACGAAGCACTTTGGAGAGCGAAACGTGAGGGTTGGGGGAAAAGCAAAAACCCCGAATTTTGCCGCGCAAACAGTGGATCCTCGCTCTTCGGGAATTAAAGGAAGAATGAGCGTCTCGCATCGTGTCTTTAACACCTGCATTGTCCAAGGCCTGCAAGATTCACCGAATCTGTATCGGGAGAGACGAAAAAGGAAGAAAAAAGCTGACGATAATTAATATGATAAACAAAAAAATGAAGAGAAGTCAACCAGTAGACAAAGATTGATTAATGACGGCGGGATTTTAAAAACTTGCCGGTTAAAAAAATTACTCCGTGAAGCCATTGAAATAGATTAAAAAATGAACGCGGAGGCATTGCATAATCAGGCAGTTGGGACCGAATTTTAAAACGGGAATTCCCTCGTGCACTGCCTTCTTCATCTGGACGTTATCGGGATGTAGAACGTAAAACTTCAATCATCCGCAATAGCATTAAGAATATACATTAAATGTCATACTGTGATAATGCATAATTATGAAAATTTCGGTTAATTTCCTCGGATTTCGTTCAATCATCAAACTTTTTGTACGATCGAACCCTTGATTTAGTTCTTTTACGTCTTCTATCCCTTAAAAAAACCATAATACATATGGTTGTGGAGGTCCCCAATCGATCATCACCAACCATTATTCATTCCCCTCAAAATTCAATCCCGGAATACTTTTCCATATCTCGGATTTTTAAGTACGGGTGCAGACAACTTAAGTTGGGGAATTTTAGTGGACTGCTACTAACTGAAAAGAAGAGGTTTCGGGGAGGAACCGTCAACATTTTCCTCACCCGAGGCATTTGTGAACCAGATAATCCGGTAGCCATTTTGGTGAATGAAAATCGATTTAAATTTTTAGTCCTTAATTGGTTAAATCAATCTGGATTAGCTTAATCCTTATACGTTGATCCCCTTAATATCAATTAACGCAATGTTAATAATTTCCCGTCTTCTCCGTTTCAATCAGCGACTTAAGTTACATTTATATAAATACAAAATGAATGAATGACTGAACGGGTGATTTGAAATCTGTTTTATTGCTTTTTATGCTTTCTGTACCTAAATGCGGGAGACACGGGAAAGGGGCCAAATTGCTTTCGACCTTTTTCATTCAATGTTTTTTTTTTCTTTTTCTTTTATTTACAGGTCTGAAACTGCTCCCCATACTGAACGACATCCGGTAAGTGTGCACGCCGCGATGCGTTGTCCCAATCGTGACTTACATTAAAAAGTGTCGGCAGGAAATGCGGATAGGGACCTAATTGTTCGGTGGCGTCGCGTCAGGATTTCGGTTTTGATCTTTGCTTTGTCTTTGGCACCTCAACAGATCATTTCGATGGGTTAATTCCTCCGACTGCGATCATCCAAGGTCGGTTTTCCACTTTTTTCGCGAACGACAATAAATTATATTTCCCCGCTATGTCGAGGAGTGCCATTCACGCCGAGATTTATCATTTCATTGGCGGTCGTTCTGTGCTGCAATCCATCTTTCCGCCCATGAAAATGAAATATTTACAGTTCGAATTGTCGTGCTTTATTTTTCTCACCTTTCGGGGGACGGAGAGGAGACGGGAACGGGGTCTGGAAAAGGATGCTCGATTTTTGTAGTACAATTAGCCTAATGAAAATTCATGATTAATTAACCGGCATGCCTTGATGGAAGTGGCTTTGTGTAGTTGCAGTGATCGCTCTGCTAAGGCGCACCCGGAAACTGCTGCAAACTGTCTCTTTCCTGAATCAAACAGTCCGTCCCTTCTGTTCTTAAAACAGTTCGTTTCACGTTCTTGGTTATCAGAATCGTGCGGTGTTTCATTCCGCGGTGGCAAATATTTAAACGCGTCGAATCGAGGCAGGAGACCAAACTTTTTCCTGGTGACGGGAGATATAACCAAACTTGCCTTTTTATGTTCGGTATTTTAAATGGAAAAAAATAAGCCAACGACTTTATAAGTTTTGCGCAACGATAGATCGGAGAGGAATAAAAAAATAAAATAAAATAATAAAATAGGTCATTAATTAAAACTCATTGAAGTTAACCATAAGATTCCAATGCGCAAATCGAAATGCAGCTAATGATATTAAGCCAATTTTTTGAGATTTCGCATGTCATGAAAGTTACAAAATGAAATTATAAGGTCAAGAGGAAGAAATTCTCGCCCTCCTCTTATGGTCGATGTCCTTTGACCGATTCAACATCGGATTTTCGGTTTCCTTGGGGACACACTGGATGGCTCCTGAACGCCACGAATCCTTTTCTAACGAGAGCACATGCCACATTGCGGAATGTGCAAATGGGTGGGTCAAAGCCGTAAAACCCGTCAGGAAGAAAAATTGTTCAACTCCTAGCGACATTTACAGTCTGGAAGGGTGATAACGATGGCCGCGTCGAGAACCTGATGTTGAAGCCATAAACGTCCACGAGTCGCAAGATTTAATATTTTGCCGCGGCGTTATGCAGATTTTTCGACCGGTGGATGCCCGCAAACAACCGTAAGGTTTTTTTTTTCCTTTTTTTTTTTAATCGAAATTCGATTGCCAAAAACCCCTGGGGAAAAGATCTCGGAACGGGGGAAAATCGAGATGGCGCCGTGTGGAGAGACGGCGGAGAGAGAGCGTCACGAGCGTCGCAAACTCAAAAATGCGGTGAATACGGCACTGACTGCTGAAAAGCTTATCATTTAAGAAGGAGTTCTGAATTATTTTTAGAGGCTGCACGGGGATATGTGCACTCCTGTCGTAGGCACCGGCAGCGCATTTCGTTAATCTATTCCCGACGTACTCCAGTCTCGGGTTAATTTTAACATTGAGGAGATTTTTTTTTCTTTTTTGTTTTTTTGCATTTTAAACTTAAAGCCGCGGGCCTTTTTAAATGAGTTACAAACGCGGTTCTCCTCGCGGTGCATTTGCGATGCGTTTTAAGGCGACCGTTCGACTCCCGTATAATTGACCCCTGCCGTAAATCCTCCGGGGCAGCATTAAGATGGACCGGGGACGCCCGTGCGCACGTTTTTTCCGATGCTGGGCGAGACGAAGATCCGATATGAATGTTTCGGTTTTCATTTTCATCGGCGTCGAAAAGTGATCTTCGCGCCCGTGCCTGAAAATCGAAATCAGATCGAAAATAAATGCAACGAACAGGCATTTTGTTTTGTTGCATGCGAAACTAAGCGTTGTGCGAAATCCCCAAAAATCAAATCCAACCCCATCGCATACTTTATGATTCTCAAATCTTAAGGAACCGCGTTATTTACGAATCGGAAATTAAAAGTTTTCTGTTCTTTTTATCAAATTAACCCTTCCAATTTAAGCAGCTTCGAGTGATGCGCCATCTTGTTACCGGGGTTAAAATTCTTACGCAATAGATCATGTGTTTGATGTGATGTGAAACGAATGGTTAATAAAGCGAGAATCCGATTGGGGAATGATAATCCGGCATCGCGCGGTTTTTCACAGCATTCTAGCTCCCGAAAGAAGGCCTTCGTAAAGGGTTGTCACTTTCCAAACATTTCTTTTCAATCTGAGCAGCAGCCGCGGCACCAGTAGTTCTGTGGAATGTGCTTCATCGCTCGATTCTAATTATTAATAACGTGGATCGTTTCCGTCTCCCTCATTCACTTGTTTACTATTTCACTAAAAATTCGCCTTTTTTTTTCTTTTTAAATATTGCATGCGGGAACGCTAGTGTTTGCTTCATCTCAAGGCTGAATCAGGTAAAAATGATGTTTTTTTTTTAATTTTTTTTGCCGCTCTCTATTTGCATACTTTTTTTTATGATTCCCTCTATTTTTAACATCTCGAATGGAATTTTCTCGCTTTGCGTACATTCATTGAGAAAAATTATTGATGGGCGTGTTCGTCAGAATTTTTTTTTTTTTTTTTTTTTACGTAGGCGTTTCCGTCAATGGTAGGCATTTTGTTGCATACGAATCATTTTCTGCGAAAAATTTTATGAGTTAAATAATATTTGTACTTATCGCTAAACGGGAAATTAAAAAAAATAAGATTGTTGGACGCAAACGAAGCAGTTGCTCGAGGTTGGATTAATAGTGAGTGACACGGTTGAAAGGTTTATCATTCGTGGACGCCAAAGATGAAACAGAACGTACCCGCTTCTCAATGTTTTGACGTGAATCGCAGAGTATTTAAATGCACTTTTTGAAAATTGCCTAATCTTGAAGGCTTTTGCAGGAAAGTCCGTTACTGTTTGATAAAATCGTAAACATGAAACGAAACTGAAAAGAGAACTTTTTCCTTTCGACGATTGAAAAATTGAGTTATAAAATAATTGGTTGTTTTAAAATTAATTTAACATCTTATAAGTTTTCTCTGAATAAAAAAAATTTCTTGTTTGTTACTGAAAATAGATTGTGCAGTAAAAGTGGCGGTAACTTAATTAAATAGGTTCGTTAAAAATTCATATTAATTTAAAATATTTTCAAATTTACTTGCTCTTGTGATTTATATTGACACTTCTCATATCCATTTATTATATTTAATTTTTTATTTATATTTTAAGCCAAGTCATATGCAATTTCAAAGTCTTGATATTTATCTACTGATATCTCGAATTAATGTGTGAATTGGAAGGCATCAAATCTCCTGTTGTGTAGAATAACTTCTAATGACCATTCAAAAATGTGGTGGGTACATTTTATGAAACCACCAGGTTGAGACATCGAAATAAAAGAATTATATTATAGGATATGAGTAGGAGTTTATGTGGGTACAAAACAGTTTAGATTGGAAGACCGTATTGATATATCGGTCAAACAAGGGCTTTGGGACACTTTCCTGCCGAAAATCGGTCTTCTTAAGAGGGTAGATTGTGCAGTAAAAGGAAATTAAATGGGTGTACTGTAATTCATCATTCCAGAACTCACTCCAGTTGTGAACGTTAAATTAAAACACTTTATTGTAATAAATCTCTTGTATGTTATCAGAAAAAAAATGGCCTTTATGACTCCAACGCAAATTCTTCACTTATGAGGTGTTTCTCTATTTGTTATTAAAATGTTTCAGGTATTGAAACTATTCCCATTCCACTTCCTAAATTACGTTTGTCGCAAGTGAGGATTTTAATCAAAAATTCTAGTATTATATAAAATAAGCATTATCTCGTTAGCAGGTCCAATATCTTTCATTAAAAGCGTTATCAATTGAAAATAAAAGTTAATTTTATGGGTTCTTTTTTATAAATCACTAATAAATTAATTTAATTAACAGGAGAAAAAATGTGGGAGTGCCTGAATTAGCTGTTCAGTTGGATGTTTTTGACGAACAAAGAGAAAGCGATGAAGCGCATATTCTTCAAGGACCGAATGGCGTAGATTTGAACTCTCATTTAGATGTCTTTTATGCTATTCTTCGGCAGGTGAGGGAAAATCCATCAATGTAATAAACTTTATGATCATTGATCGGATAGGTAAACAAAGGATGATATTAGGTTGCAGATACGCCGCAAGAAATACCGTTTTTAAGCATCCTTCAACATCTGCTACGCATTGACCCGAAGGAACCTGTCAGCGATATCGTGTGGGATACCGCTGAAACCCTTGTACATCGTGCCACTCTCTTGGAGAACAGGCAGGATGCAACTAGACTTTTAAGATCGCCCAGTGTGCAAGTAAAAGCATTTGCTATTAAGGTGAAATATTGTGTAATTAATGTAAGTGCTTGACCATGAGATTAATTACAGGGTAAGTTTTGTTGCCATTGCGCTTGCCACGGACATAGAGGCGGAGGAGAGAATTCTTCGGGAAGCAGGAAGCAGTCACTAATATCACCATTTGCCACTTGTCAGTCAATACCTCAGTTCACGACAGGGGCTCCACCTCCTCCTCCACCCCCGCCACTTCCTCCGCCACTTACAAATCAGCATAATCCACCGCCGCCGCCGCCGCCTCCTCCTCCACTGGCTCCGTCAAAGACAGGAGGTGGTGGACCCCCCTCACCAGGTAACCACAAAAATATCAAATATGTTTATAGCGTGTTAAAATTTTACTTATTTAATTACTAATGAGATCGTTCTTGAAGGAAATGGTATGGGAGGTCCTCCTCTACCTCCACCACTGCTTAGACCGGAAGCTGATCCTCCACCCGGGATCGAAGGAAATGATACATCGGCCTTAAAACTTCTGCCTCAGCAGGAAATTCCCACGCCGAAGACGAAGATGAAGACGATTAACTGGAATAAAATCCCGAATCATAAAGTGAGTTCGGGAAGACTATTTAGAAATTGTTAATATTCTGTGAGAGAATGGGCATATGATCGTAGTCAGTGTTTCCTATTGAGGAAGATCTTAATCATGTATTAGAAAAAACACCATTTTAGCCTGAAAAATTTTCCACAAATTTAAAACCGTAATATTACTTTTTTCAGGTTGTAGGTAAAAATAATATTTGGACACTGGTCGCAAGAAGTCATCAGCATTCTCCCATGGCGGATCTTGATTGGGCAGAAATGGAAGGGTTATTCTGCCAGCAAATACCTGCAGTTCAACCACTAACAGCATCACCCAGATTGGGGAGAGAAGTTTCAGATTCAGATAGGCGCAGAAAAGAATCTTCAGAAGTAAGCATTTTTCGTGAAACACTATTCCTTAATGAAAAGTAGATTTTAAAACTAAGTCAGGGTATCAAACTTATGCAGGCACCTATATAATTAAAAATATTGTTAAGATGAAGACAGGCTATAAATAAAGAATTTTGATTATAAAAATCGAACACAATAGATGGAGATTGTTCTCTTTTTCTGAATGAGATCAATTTATTGCGAAGATAGTAGAAAGCACAACAACAAGAGCATTACTGAAAACGTGACTATTATTGATGCTTTCGAGAGAAATAAAGAAGAGAAAATCGTAGGGATACTTCTTACCTAACAAAAAAGAAAATAAAAAAGATATTAAATATCGGAAATACTAATATTAAAATACATTTTTTTAAATATGTTAAAATTTATATCTTATATAAAGGGGCAGAAAAGAAATTTAAAAAAAATGTTTACCGCAAACGATAGAGAAAAACTGAAAGATTATTATCACAATCCTTTGAGAGTCATTAGTCTAAAACTTCTGTCCTTTGTTATCATATTAAAAATAAATATGATAAAAAATTTCCTTTTAGGCGTTTAGTTTTGTAATTTATTCCTTTCCAGATTGTTCTTCTAGACGGGAAAAGAAGTTTAAATGTGAACATATTTTTGAAGCAATTCCGTAGTTCAAACGAAGACATAATTCAGCTTATTAAAGATGGGGAACACGATGAGATCGGTGTTGAGAAGTTGCGCGGACTCCTTAAGCTGCTCCCGGAAATCGATGAACTGGAAATGTTGAAATCCTTCGATGGTGACAGGTCGAAACTTGGAAACGCCGAAAAGTTTCTGCTACAACTTATTCAAATACCAAAGTTAGTGTTTTAATAAGAAAGTAATTTTGTTAAAAAAATAAAAAATTTAAAATTTAAAAAAATTATTAATTTACGGAAAGTTTACTAGTATTATAATTTAACGCTTTTTGCGGATTATTTATCAATTTGGATTAAACATTTGTTATAAATCAAAACGTTGGAATATAAAAAAAATTTTTTTGCAGTTATAAATTACGTATTGAAAGCATGCTTCTAAAAGAAGAATTTGCTGCTAATATGGGGTATTTGGAGCCGAGTATCAATGCAATGATAGTCGCAGGAGAAGGTATGGAAAATTAAAATTAAACAATGGATTTTCGGGATTACAATAATTCCTCGAAATTAGAGAAATTTATATAATAAGTATTTATCATATAAATTTATTAAATAAGGAAATGAATAAAAATCGAATGAAAAAAGTTTGAGATGATGAATAAAATAAAATTATTCATATTCTTTCAAGATATACTGCAATATCTTCAGAATAATTTCTTTTAAACAAAAATTTCTTATAAATGTAAAAGTTTTTACAATGTAACAGTGAATTATGCTGATTTCGAAATATTATTGTTCCTTGGCAAGATCGTTGATCATCTATGAAATAAATACTTTCTATATCGGTTAAATATGTTCTACGAAGACCGGAAAATGTACTAAATGAGTCTCATTTAATGGTAAACTTTTGTATTTAGCTCATCTTAAATACAGCCTCTTTGGACAAGAGTCTTGTATTATGACAGATATGTGCGGCACAAAGTATCATTGTGAAATGACTTATGCAATTGCTAAATATGGCTATCTCACCATAAAAACTTCCGGTTTTTTTTGCAGATTTGATGACTAATAAACAACTTCAGGAACTACTGTATATGGTAGTTGTCGCTGGTAATTTTCTTAATTTTGTAAGTATTAATGGAATGAAAATTTAATTTCAATTTTTATACGAGTCGGAAGCCAATTTATTTCAAAATTTTATTTTGAATCATTGCAGGGTGGATATGCTGGAAATGCGGCTGGGGTTAAATTAAGTTCGCTCCAGAAATTGACAGATATTCGTGCGAACAAACCAGGAATGAATCTTATTCATTATGTTGCTCTCGTGAGTTTTTTTATTTAAATTCTATTATTATATTTAAATGTTTATTATAATACGGTTATTATTTTATTTAAATATTTAAATTATACCATTAATAATATATCTCACAAATATTCAGTCACTTTAGCTAAAATATAACGAGAATTTAAGTTTAATTGCTGTCGTTTTTAAAATATATGAAAAAAAACACGATTTTAATAAATCTGAAATAATATTCCATTTTTGGCAGTGATTTAGTTAATACTATATTGTATTAATGAAGCCTTATTTTAAATAATTTCAGCAAGCTGAGAAAAAAAGGAAAGAACTCCTGAAATTTCCTGAAGATATGTCAGCCTTGGACGATGCAACCAAGTATGTTATTTATTATTGTGCTATATAATAACAATTTTAAGTGCTTGTTGACAAATGAAACATTTAGAAATTATAAAATCGCTAAATAATAAAAAATCTCGCCAGTAAATCTGATTTTCATTTTATTTAAACCTGATTATTTGTCTTAATTTATCTGTCAGAATAATGACTTTTACTATTTTCGCTTTTGAAATAGAAGTTAACTGTAATCTTCTTCATGTGTTGAAATGTATATCCTGAAATTATTATCACAGTTCAAAGCATTAAAATTTTTCGTGTTTCAGGACTACAATAGAGCAATTGCAAAATGAAATTAATCTTCTCGATTCAAGAATCAAAAAAGTTCGAAAGCAAATCGATCTGCCAACTACGGAGAACGAAATTAAATCTCAAATGCTGGAATTTTTACAGGTAATGAGGCGAGCATAAGATTAAAAAAAAATCTTGTATAATTTTTTCATTTCAAGTTCTACTCATGTTTTCATTGCAGATGGCCGAACAAGAAGTTGCATCATTGCAGAAGGATATGGAAGAACTTGAAAGTGTTCGTAAATCATTGGCAGAATTTTTTTGCGAAGATCCGGGAACATTCAAACTTGAGGATTGTTTCAAGATCCTTCATGGGTTTTGCGTCAAATTTAAACAGGCAGTAGCGGAGAACGAAAGAAGGAAACTGCAGGAAGAGCAGACTTATCAGAGACGAAAGCAGAGAGAGGAGCAATTGGCTACGAAGAGGAAGCAACGTATGTGTGATTATTTATAGAGGAAAATAATATTAGAACTTTTACAGTAACAATTAAATTTTTTCGTATGTGAAGTTCGTATTTTAGAAATTCTAAATTTCTTTTTAGTCAGTTCAACGAATTCCGATGTGGAATGTAACACCGTGGACAATATCCTTAACGATATCAGATCAGGATTTTCACCGAAGAGAAGCATGGACAAAGAGAGCAAGGTACAATTATTTTTTTCCGCGAATGTATAGTTTATTTACGTTTTTCCGCGAAACTTTCAAAACTTTTTTTATGTTCATCAATTAAAAAAACTATTTGCAGCTTCGAAGATTGCAGAATGGCAGTGTGGCATCAGAAGAAGATAATATAAGCTCACCGAGCCTTCCTCGAAGAAGAATGGGTTCGTTTTCCGGTCCAGGCGAAGAAAATCCACAGGAAAATTACTCTCCAGGTTTAAAAGAAGTTTATTATTTTATTTATTTGCTATCATTCTTTAAAATATCTCAAAATCTACTATTTAATAATTAGTTTTTAAACGCATTGTATTACAAAAGCAAATGAGAATCAAATAGAAATGTTTAGAAAAATAATTTACTACTTCTTAGATGTAACACCAACTGGAAGTCTTCGAAGAAGAAGGAGTCGAGTGATATCAGAAGAAGATGACTCTAATTTAATGGATTTCCTAAGAACTTCAAATCAGGAAATCACAGGCAGAGAGAGAAAATCTTGGGGAAGTCTTGGTAGGAATAGATTTAAAAATTTTTCTTTTTTCGTTCATCTGTTACAATACTCATTATATGAAATGTGTCTTTGCTAATTATGAACTTTGTCTTATGAAGAAAAAGCCACGGACGTATTTTATTCAGTCTTTATTAAATCGCATTAAAAATTATTTTTAAGATCGATCTTGGGCCCGTCGAGCAAGAGGCAGTAGTGGCAGAAAGAGACCGGACTTATTGTCAGCTGATTTTACGGGAGAAAGAGAAAGGCCGACATCGCCGTCTCCCCTTGCAGAAAATAAGCCCCTTCTTCCCATCACAGAAAACGAAAATAAACCAAAGTATGATGGATAATAATTGCCGCGTTTTAAATCCTAATTTGTGGGTGAATTGAAAATAAATATATATATTTTTTGCAATAGAGCATGGAAGCAGAAAATTGAAGCATGGCTTCAGGAAAACGAGAAGGAAGAAAACGAATGTTCAACACCGGAAGAAACGAGACGGCGGAATAGGAGGATTCAAAGCCTCAACAGAAGATCGCTTGAAGGAGATTCAGGTGAAGTTGTGCTTCATCGCGTAACGAAAAAAAGCGATGATATACTTTTTTTTGATTGCCATTCTAAAAAAAAAAGATTTCAAAAAGATTTTAAAATTTCAGAAAGCGAAAGTAGAAGTGGAATTTTGGATACACTGCCGGAAGAAAGAGCAATGAAGTCCAATGGAGTTCCGGAGTACAAAAGAGTATATCCAGACTGGAAGCCCACGATTGATAAAACGGATGTGGTCGGGGTTATGGAAGCCATAGAGGGTGGGTGACATTACAGGAACGGGTTTTTAGAAAGTTTTGAAAGTACTTAAATATTTTATAAGAAACTTTTGTTTTGTACTTGAGTTGTTTAATTGAGAACGTAAATTTTTACTATGACAAATTTATGAGTCTTTAAGTCGAATTTTATATATGAATTTTTCCTCTTTGTAAGTTAAGATTTTTAATTTAATTTTACACGTTACGCTTTCGGTTAAATATTAATATTCACCTAAATGTTGATTATGAATTTAAATTTATAAAATTAAATTGCAGAAGCTCAGCCGCAGACTCCAATTAAAGACAAATCCATCTGGAGAAAATCGAATCTAAACTTGCCAAACTTATCTGACGATGCCGAACAAGATTCAAGGAGACTTAGACGTTTACGATCCAGATCAAGCATAGACCAGATTAGTCCAGGGACTCTGATATCGATAAAGGAAGAAGAGAAGAAGAAAGGATTAATAAGCGTACTCTCACAGACACCAACCCAAGACAAGCTTACTTTATATCTTAGAAGACCGAATACGGATGACGAAAAGAGGAATTTTATACGTGGTGGAAGTCTGAGGCTTCCCAGCAAAACGGAAACCTCGAATGAGCAGGGTAGCACTCCAAACAGTCCCCTGATGAGCAATAGATCCCAATTAATGCGAAAGTATCGGTACGGGATTGCCTCAGTTAAGGCTGATACAAAATCTGAAGATCAGACGCTTCCTCCCTCCGTACCTAGGCGCCTGCATCGCCAAAAAGACGAAATAATAAGTGATAAAATAGAGATTGATTCGGATAATATTGAAACTCCTCCCGTTACGAGAAGAAAATTTGGTAAAATGCGAGAAACGCCTTCATATTTAGAAGATGACTCGCGACGATTGCAGACCTCGTCCCAAGAAGGTGAATCGCCACCGGAAGAAACAGAAAGGGTAAGTCCAGAGGGAAGATCCGATAAGGAATTGAGCGAAAGAGGTTCGCTGCTCCGCAACAGCCAAAGACTTCGAGAAATCGCGCAAAGAAACGAAGACGAGGAAGTATTGGGCGACGGACAGTTTGATCGGTTCTCATCAGCGAGGAGAACGAGAAGGTATAAGAAAAATCAGGATTCGGGTGCTGAAAGTGCGGATAAGGAAAGCGAGGACATAACGCCAGAACTTATACCGGAAACGCAAATAATTCGACCTGCTGCGACGCAGCAGGTGAGTTCAGAACCCGTTGCGAAGATAGATGACAAAGAGGCTCGCCTAAAGAAATGGCAGACTCGATTGAAATACCATGGCACACCCTTGCAGAATGACGAATCGCGATTAGCCCAAGAAGCTATAACCGACATTAACAAATTAGGATCGGAATTAAAGATTATCGACCAAATTACCGAGAATAAGAATTCTAAAATGACGACGGAGTCGAAGAAAATGGTGACGCAAAACAACGGAATCAACAAAGACGCGAAATCGAAAATGGAGTTCGTGAACCAAGAAAAGAGTGAATTCATACCGGAAATACGAGTTCGAGCTACCGCTTTAGGTTCGGCCAAAACAAGAAACGAGCATGAGCTGAACGATGAAGGATTCGAAGAGACGCAAAGTTTGGCTTCGGAGACACCCAGTCAAGGTACTTCTTCCGGTTGCAACTACGAGCAAGATTCGGTTGACTGCGGCAACTCGCACAAGAGAGTAGGGAAACTTAACCGGGCGGATAGCAGTGGTAGCGGTGATACCAACACCAGCAGCAGCACAAATCCACCCGAAAAGAAGTTTTCACGGGGCAACGTCACGAGTAAATCCTTGGTGACGCCCAGCCGGGTCGACTCACTAGTGCAGAGACTCCAAAGAGTGGAACCACGTATGAACAGAATTGAGCGAACCAGCTCCGTAAGAATAAACCAGAAGGCAGCGGAAGAGAAAAAGAATTTGCTCCGGAGAGCATCAAGTTTGAGGAAGACGGACTCACAATCAAGTCTTAGCAGTAATAAAACTTGTAACGGACAGGCAAAACGTCGGGGCGTGGAAAGATCCAATTCTAGAACAAGCTTGCGCAGTTCGAGGAGTTCCCTCAACAGCTCTACATCTGTGAACACTGTGAAAAATGTGCCCCCTAGGAGCCAAACCGCAGACGGCAAGGTAACCAACCGACGCCTAGCCGGTTACACATCGGCGATAAAAAATTTAACAGACAATTTGGAAAAAGATCCGTCGGAAAAGAGCAGGCTTAAGCGTGGTAACAGCCGGGATCGGACTTTTGGCTACAGACGTCCTTCCACCACCTTGGAACCGAAGAAACCCCTTAGTCAGGTACAACTGAAATCGTCAAATGAGCCGACGAAAACCGCTGTACCGCCAAGTAGGAGTAGCAGCAGCGGAAGCAGCATCGGTCCGAGCGCGAGGAGGCCGAAGCCATCGGCTGCCTCGACTCTGAGCACAAGTTTTAAGGAGAATTCGGTGAAGGTGAAACCCCATATTACGATGGCGGCCAGCAGAAGCAGCAGCAGCGGAAGCAGCATTGCACACGATTCAAAGCTTCGAGGGGCGAGCATCGTGAAGCACAAAGAAGGCCCTGCCTCGAAATTACCTTTCGCCCAAAAATCGGGTCTAAATTTCATGAAACCGACCGCTGCCAGCACAGCGAAAGACACGGAAATTCCTGTGCACAAATTGAAATCTGTCCCAAAGCCATTTGTCAAATAACTCAGTCGCACATTTATCACATTTCTGACATTTCCGCATCCAGATTTGCCTTTTCCACCGTGCCATTTTTATTCTTTCTTTCCCATGCAAAAACTCTTCGAATTCCAAGACATCACCTAAACCGACTAAAACAAATAATTTTCAGTGAGATCAAAAGAAAGAATTCGTGGCGGAATACACTGGGCAACAATACGAAATCGGTGCGACCAAAGAAATACGGAGGAGTATTCCGTATGACGGCTGCTGAACGCAGCCTCCCCAAGAGTCGCCTTCGTTCAGTCGTGAAAAGGTTCCTGAAATGGAGGCTCACTACATGTTTGTCTGAGGCGAAATTATGATTCCTGGAGACGAAGAAAATTAATTTTCGACAAATTAAGATGAGGAAAAATATTTTTTAACTTTTTCCCCGTTTCCGGGTTTGTATCTCGCAAATAATTCTCGCATTTGACCGTTACTCTTTCTGAATAATGGCGTTTCAGGTTTTCCACATTCAAGCACTTGCTTGCTAAACGGATGAGAGTGTCGATGTTTGCTTTCCGTTCAGGCTTTTCCGAAGGACACCGATGCTATTGCATCGGCATTTTGCACTGGGATGTCGGTTCGGTTACCGCTCCGCGAGAGGTCAAGAATTGTTTTGCTCGTTTTCCCGTTCGGCTTCTCCACAGGAATCGGCCTGCGGTACCTTGCGACAAATTTTTTTTTCTTTTAAAGCGTCGGTTTTTGCTTCGAAACCGAAACAATAACTCGGAGTTAAGGAGAAGAGTCACGATTTGCAGAGGGCGAGGCGGCGGAAATTAATTAAAATGGCGACAGATCGTCGCGTGCAGTCGGAGGGATCCGCCGCTGGCTTCCGAGAGCGGAGACTGCGGCGCTTATCGATTCGCATCCGCAGCGTCGCGACATTTTTCCCCTCGTCGACGCTAACCGAATCGCTAGGTCCGCGTTCTCGGCTTCATGCGGTTACCCGCTTCCCTCCCCTCCCCTCCCATCCCACGGTAACTGCTCCTCGGAAACCCCCAACGCGAATGAAGAAAAAGGGCAGATCACTTCGCTGACGGTCTAGTCAATAGAGATGCAAACGAAAGCAAAAAAAATTATTCGATTTTCGTTGTCTTTTTATTGTTGTAGTACACTAACGATTTTGATAATGTGAACTTTTATAAATATATAAATATATTTTTAATAACATTCGGTACTCGTTTGGGGTTTGGAAGAAAAAAAAACATAAAAACTCCTTTTTACTTATTTAAAAATGATAATTTATTGATTTATATAAACAATGACTCCAACAAGAGGAAAAACCATACAAAAGGGGAAGTTGTTGGGGGGAAATGTTCTGGTTTTGCCACACAATAACGGTGAGTATAAAGCAAAGCGTTTTTCCTGTACAAAATTTTTTACATAAAATTACAAAAATTTAAATTTCGTTTACCACAGTCAGCGATTCAATTTATTAAATGATTAAAAAAGTGCATTTTAGAATCCGTCGGTCAGAAATATAAGGAAATGCAGTGATTGTGATTTCTTTTAATGCTTTTCAAGTTGAATTGCTCAAAGCCTGCGAGATATTGCACGTTTCCGTATATTTTTAAGGCACCTGAAACCGATAAAAAAATTTGCGGAAGTGGCTTTCCAAGGACAGCGCCGTGGAAGCAGAAATTAGCAGGTTCCGGGCGACGTTTCCGGGGCTTCTAAATTGCACTCCGTTAAGCTGAGTGGAGAAACGAGAGAAAAAAAAAAAAAGGCTCAAGCATTTTACTCTCCCTGATCACGATCACGTTTCAGTCTTCCAATCGATTAGGATAGGCAAGGTTTCCAAACGAAAAAAAAATTTACAAAATGATAAAGGAAATTTTTTAAGAAATAGATTACATTTGCGCGACGAAAGTGTCGCGCACTTTGCCCTAGTATAAAAATTTGACGGCGATTCAGTTTAACCGAACGCACAAGAACGGCATATTAAAGATCGGGCAAAAAGAGAAAGACCTTGTCAAATTGCAAATGTTTACAAGCTTAAACTAAGTCGATGAGCGAAATTACTTCAGTTTGACACATTAAAAGCAACACTTATCGCGCAAATTAATAAAAAAATGTAGTCAAAAAAGCGTTTCCTATACAAGCGTAAGTAAAATATACACGAAGTGCGGAGGCATCCCGCACTTCCCTGATCCCCGCTTCGTTTGGCTCGTTTCCGGAGCGGAGATTCGCGAGTTCGGTTTTATGCTTTATTAAAATTTTCTATAAAAAAAGTTTTTCGATGTCCTGAAAGTTTCGGCAACGGGAGATTCCTCCATTTGGGGCGGAATTCGCGTTGTGTGGAACCCAGCGGCACCGATGACTCTATCGGGAAGCGGTTCTAACCTTACTGCGTCACGATCGAAGAACAAAAATCAAGCGTTAACTACCAATTGTTAGTAATAAAATTATATAAATCGCAGGCTGCTCACGGGACGTCTCGAAGCAAAGGCCCCGCGAAAAAAGAAAAACTCACGCGTACATCCCTAACTAACACTCAAATTGGAAAAAAAATAAAAATTCTAAAAATTCTAAAATTTTTATTTTTTTTCCCGTAAAATTCGAGACTAGATTTAGCCTTGTCGCAATGTTTATAAAGAGGCACAACCATTTCATTATGCGAAAAACAGGGTGGCCAACAGCTTGAAAAACAGGTGCGGTCGCACCGCAAAGCGCAACACGTTGAATTTCGCTCGATCCGCCGCGGCATTCATCGAAAGCGTCGCTCTAACGTTGAAAAATAATTCCGGACGATTTTAAGTCGTTAAAAGTAAAAATTGGGAAAATCAGACCCTGCGATTGTACAGAAACTAAAACTGAAATTTATAACGTGTCGCTAACATGCGAACCACTGCACGACGGCGCCTGTTTCGTGCAATTTTTCGAAAAGTTACAAATGCAGCGCCTTCTCGATTCGTTTCGCCACGGCAATTTCAGCAGTGCGAAGTAAAAAATAAAAAAATAAAACGTTAAGCAATCATAAATCCTATTCGCCTTATCACAAAAGCGCTTTGACCACCTCAGTTTAACTTTTACAATAAAAACAAACGATCAATATTTTAAGCAGAAAAGTCTAAATGAAATTTATTGGCATATTATTTGTCTCGTTTAAAGGCATGAGCCCGGGTTTTTTGGGCCCGATGCGCTTCGCTTTACGGGTAAAACATTCTGATCGTGCGAAAAAAAGAGGGCGACAAAAATTTTTTGAACTGATCTCCGGGGGAGGAGGAAAAGAAAAATTAAGCGGATTTCGACGATCATCGACGGACATAAAAATAAAATCCTCCGTAAAAGAACTTGCGAGCTGAGACTTCGTGAGACGGGTTAAAATTGCAACTTTGCGACACCGTGGAAAATATCGTATTGCGTGTCCTGTCCAACCTCGACGTTCGTAATTTACAATTTACATTTAAAAGAATTTATTTCGCAGCTCGAAAATTCATTTAATCATTCGCCGTAAAGCAAAGCTCAGGGCGTGGAGCCCGCGCATATAAAGAAATGTCGAAAGCAAAGCCAAATAACACATGTAAAAATAAACATTATACAAAACATTACACTCAAATACAGATATAAAATACGATCTTTGGTACGTTACATAATTTAAAATAAAAAAAAAAACTCGGCTTTGCTCTTTCTGTAGAGTAATTTCTCTAAATAACATATTGTCGCTTAATTTTCACTAGGTTCGATTGCTGTAGAAAAAATAACGAAACCTTTTCTTATTCTTTGATAAAGGGGGCGGTTTCTTCAGTTAAAAAGAGACCCTGATCTGTTGGAAAATTTTCCGCTTCTCACAGTCTTCCTTAACACGGTCGGCAGCGTCTGTGAGACTGCGATTGAACAAGATACCGAAATCCGGTTTCTCTTCCGTTTTATTGTTAAATTATTTAAAATGAACGCGGTTAAATGCAAGATTCTGTCAGTTTCGTATTTTCCGGCCCCTCCGACAGGGCTTCCGTGTTCTGATGGTGGTCCGGAGAGCTGATTCCATTCATTTGACCACTTGAGTAGTTTGCCGCCTCCTGAAGTCTCATTAACATGTTAAGCTATGAAAAAAAAGAACCAAAACGTCATTGCGCGTGAAATGTGATTTTAATTACGATCGCCATATTTGAAAAAAAAAGGGAAAAAATTTAAATTTTGAAAATTATTGGAAAACACGAGGCTAATAACTTCAAATTGCATATAATGTATTTATTGTACTAAATGTATAGATCCTAAAATTTTTTAACGTGTAAATTAAAAAAAAATGATATAATAATGAAATTTTAAATCTTCAATAGTGCCAAACAATGCCAACATAGACTCTCAAATACTCATAAAAACTATCATTTTGTCTACAGATATAAACTCACCAACGGATCCCCGTCAACTTCGTTTTGAACGGTTATGGTTTTATTCGAATTCCTGTTACCGTCCCAACTTCCGTTCATGTCAAAACCGACGTCTTCCGGTCTGATCCTGAAAAGCAACAAATAAACACATCAAGGATTGTATTTCGAGCTAATTAAAAAACTTCCGAAAGTAATTTCTTACCTTAATAAGGCTTCAGGACCGCCGTGGATGCTTTCGTCCGCCCAGGGATAAGTGTCAAGCACGAATTGTGTGGGGTCCTCCCAAGTTGTTCGTTTCCCGTACAACTGAAGACCCTCTCTCACGGCGTCCATCAAATAGGGTACGATGGCGTAGTTCCATAGATCGGTGAACCAAACCTGGCTGCTTTCCACGCTTCCCGGGCACGACAAGAACAGCCTGGGACCGATCGTCACGTCAGAGGAGTTGTGCATTTCGATGAATTTATTCAAATGCTGCCAAACCTGAAAAAAAATTCAGTTTCATTCTTCGTTGTCAGTCATAATGAATCAATTCGTAAATTACCAAAATAAACTTAATTGTATATAATGTTATTCCTTGGCTACTGCTCATATTTTTTTTTCAAAAAGTAATGATTTTATTTACAAACTCTTATTACTTTTCTTCGCACAGTTTCATTTTTTATATCTCACCTTAGGTATCCAATCGATTATCCGTGCAAAGTCATTGTTATGAACATTGTCTCTCAGTTCTGCGTCGAGGGTCCTTCGGCGAAGATATCGTCCCAAAAATCCCATGACAGGTTCCATGTGGTTGGCGCACAAAATCCATCTATACAAAAAAATAAAAGGCAGAACCTTAGAACAGGTGGTTGCACAAACAAAACAGTTTCATTGAAGGTGTAAAGTAGCCACGAACCTGAAATTGTGATGCAATTGAAGATTTGTTGTGGAACACGTCGCTTGATTCATTGTACCAATTATGAAAGGACACTTGGAATATTTAGAACTGAGAAAACCGTTGAAAACTTCCCCCAAGGAGGCAGCCTGATGAAGATTGTCTAATATTATGACCAGTGGTAGATCGGCTGCGTTTGCTTCGCACTGCTCGGCCACATTCGTCAAATATTGGCGAAGTTCTTTGCTATTCTTGTGGTCCACGCTGCAGCAACATCACGTTGGCAATTATTTACAATTATTAATAACTATCAATCTTAAGGGACCTATGACGTGCGCGAGAAACATTTTTGAGTTAAGAAAATTACAGAAAACAAAAATACTCACTTGAAAGTCGCAACCGATTCCGCTGTCGAATCCTTTCCGCTTCTTGAAACTAAAAATTCTGCTAGTTTGTTCGCCAAGTATGATTTACCAGTACCGCTGGGACCGCACAAAATAATTCTCCTATGTTCGCTGAGAAGGGATACATATCTGAAATGACAAGATCGAGGATATATTGAAATGCACGGAAATTAATAAAGAAAAAAAAATAGTTTACAATACCTCTGAATTATCGATTTTGGTATGAGAGCTTCGAACGACAGAGCATCGAGGCTGCCGTTGTGCATGGCACCCTTAAGGCAAATCCTGAGGGTGTCTTCCTCATCGACGAGATATGCGCACGGAAGGAGCTCCGGAATAGACGAATCTTTATAACGAACTATTTCTCCTAAGTGGTAACTCCATATGGATTCTCCGTTCAAACCGAGTGCCGTGGCAGAGTCTATCCTCTGCACATATTCCTTGAATACCCTGCGCACCACGTTATCTAGTGTCTCCCACTGGGTCTTCGGACTAATGTAAATTGCAGCTATCACAGTTTCTGATGATTTGCAATTATCTTCCATGTACTTGTGATAAACGCCATGAGAACCTAATAATACTGACACTATAATGCGTTTTCCACCCTCCGTATCTGAAAAATTTAAATTCGTATTATTTCCGGTTAAAGTATGAGCGGATTGACAACATAAAAAGTAGAATACTTACCTTGACTAAAAGCCTGAGACAGCGATGTGAGAGATTCTTCATGGAGACTGAACCTTCGCTCGAGACTTCCCGTCTGATTAACCGAGCTCTGTGACGACGTTAGGGACTTACTAGTGACGATCCTTTGTAATCTTTCATTGTCCTGTTTCAAATTGAGCAGTTCGTTTCTCATTTTGATCACGGTATCTTTCAGAGATTCCAATTGATGGGCGGAACTAAGGGCTTCTAGACGTATATCAGTAAGTACCAAATCCTTTTCCCGGAGTTGCTTCTTTAAATCTTCCACCAGATCGCATTCTGACATTTCCTCTGTTTCATCTTTATTCTCATCCTTTTGTTTGTATATAGCGGATGAAGACTGACTGACTTTCATGTTTTGAGAACTGGTATTAACTGGATGATTGTTCAGAAGTGGAGATGATGGTGCAGAAATGTCCGTATTATTGAGGACGTCGTGATCAATTTGCATTCTGCGGAAATCTTCTACGTCGGAGACGGAACCGTTTCTATTCTTTCGAGATCTGGAAAATGCTTTGCTGAATGAACTTCGAAGCCAGCCTTTTTTCTTTTTCTTCGATTTATTATTGGACGAGCAGTTTGCGGCACTCGATAAGCTGCATGCGGACGATAAAGAATTTAAGCTCGAGACGGAATCCGTGGATAGCTGACGAGTCATAGGCGGAACCCCATTACCCGGAGCCCCACCACCAGGATCTACAGAGTTCATGGTATGCCGTCTGGAGAGGCACGGGGTACCGGGAGGCAGATTCGAATGGTTTGTATTTGAGTTAATAATGGCTTCTTGGCTTTGTTTACGCAGCAACTCTATATTTTTACGGAGTTCTATCAGTTCTTGATCCTTCTTCTCGGTAGTTGCGGTTAAATGCTGAAGTCTTTGCGTCATGCTGGACAAGGATTGTTCAAAAGCTGACACGACATGGGCCTGAAGATTAATTTTCACATTTAATAAAATCGAACCTTTATAACTTTTAATAATTAACTGAAAATCAAATCAGACTTACGTTAGTAGAAAGCTGACTAGTCAACGTATATACTTTTTCCTGGGAATCCAACAGCTCTCTCCTTAATTTCCTTATTTCATGAGCTTGCTTTTCTTCAGCAGTGCTGTACAAAGACGAAGCAGTCGAGACCAGACTTACGGAAGAGCCATGAACTGCAAAGATAAATTACGTGCCAAATATTTGAAACACACACATGATAAATGTTTAGCAAGTATTGTTTCAAGTTACTCACTGTCATCTTCATTAGATGTGACCTTAGACACGTTTCCTGGACTGTATATGGAAAGATTCCCGCGATTTAATCCGTGACTAGAAGACGATGAGCTAATCGGGGAAAGTGGATAGTTGTATCGTGAAGGAACCCCTTGTGACATTTGGCTGGGAGTCGGACTAGTTGGCTGGGATGCGTGGTTGTGCTTGGGAGGAATGCTATTTACGGGTATGCTGTAATAAGGATCGGTATCGTCAGACCGTTGAAGCATAGATGGATAGAGCTTTTCGGATTTTGTTGATCTTATGCTATTGCTTCTGTTCAGTCGGTGGCTGGGAGATGCGCTTCCTTCGCGTTGACCCATCAGCATTCTTGCATGGGTTAAACTGGCTCTGTGCTGAAGCTGAGCCGGAAGGGAACTAAGCGATTCTAAACTTTCCGCATCAACCAAACCTAAAAAAATAATGTTTTATAACTCACTTTTACCATTACTTTATGATTTCCCGTAATGTATCAAGAAAGTTGACAAACCTGTGCTCGTTCGCGATGGTAACGATGAAGTATATGCTGAATTATTCCTTAACCAAGAACTGTATGGACTGTTATTTGAATAATAATTATGAATTTCGGAATAGTTTGAATAAGTGGTGTCTGAAAGAGATCCATCGGTTGGTTTGTGTTGACGCTGCTGTTGTTGCTGCTGCCTGTGTTGATGAAATAAAGCTGCATAATCGCTAGAACCTAAAAAATTATCAAAAGATGTAGAATATAAACGACTTTTGCGAACAGTGGAGCTAAAAAATGTTAATGAATTTTTCATTGGTTGAAATTATTATCAAATCTTTTAGTTTTCCTGCTTTGCTAAATATTGACATTACAAAAGATAGAGGTTACAAATATTTTATATGATGTAACAAAATTATATATTTAGATTACACATCGCAGTAAAATTTATAGTATAACATTTGAAAAATACTTCGAACCTGGCTTCGGGAGACTTTGAGATCCTAATATCCGATCTCTAACGCATTGAGATAGCTGATTGGCCGTCGACCCGGTCAAAGAGTAGGACTTGAAATGAGGCAAATCACTGGTCGTTTGAGTACCTCCGGATACTTTTACCTAAAACGAGACAAAAAATGTATTATCCAAAGTCAGCAAATGAGTTGCAACAACATCGGCAAGAACATTTACCTTCGTCCTCGGAACGGCCGATACTTGTGCCGTTCTTGTTTCCGACTTAGTACCACCGGAATTTCCATTGGTGCTTCTCTTCACGTAGCCGAAACTGGAAGGTACTCCCCTCACTTTCCCTTTATTATCGGCTGCAACCTGCTTTCCTCCTCCAGTCTCCTCCTTCACGCCCATGATTTTCGTCGCTTTACTCTTCTTTCCGATTCCATTCGCCACAGGACTTCTTCTTTCCCTCGACCTTATAATGTGGTCCTCTATCTTGTTTCCGTCATCGGGCGGATACTTCTTCCACTGATTGCTACCGATCGGTCGAAAAGCGCTTGCATCTGTCTGCTGACCCGATTCTGATCTTCGACCAGTGGAACGATTCACGACCGCTCTGTAGGCGACGGGGGATTGTTGGAAATCACCTTGTGTTGGCCATTGATTTTGATTGACCACCCCCTTACAAAGCGATTATAATTAATACCATCCATAAAGATATTTAAAAAACAGAGTTAATATTTCCGATCAATTTTACTAAAATACCTTGGCCTGGTTGAAAAGATCTTGTTCGGACGACAGCTCGCTGGCGTTTGGTATTTTCTTGTTGCTAATCACCTGACGAGGGGCCAACGCCGTAGAGTTGTCGAGGAAACCGTTGACTTTTTCCGCCGGAGGTTTAGAATTGGCTATTATTCTAAAAGAACCAAAACAATGGTTTGAAAATTTTAAAAAGAGAACCCTCCATCACCCTTTTGTCAAATAAAAGAAAATTAGGAAGAAAAAAAGTTGGAGATCACAATGGAGTACACGAGGCAGACTCATATATATGTCAAGGGGTATCTCCGTGACCCTCTTGATGCAATAAAAAACCGTCTGACGTTTCTTGAGGGTGAATCACTCTTCCAGCGTCACGAATTTTGTCGGAGGCTTTTTCCTATATCAATATCTTTTACATAATACATAGGATTTCAACGTAAAGAAGAAGCCGTGTAATGGCGATAAAATATGCAGGAAGTTCGGTTTTAAAGATTAAAAAATTCAATTCGGGGTCCGCCAACTTTCGAAACTAAAAATAAACCCTAACATATGAGAGTTGAAAAGTAAAACAATAATATTAAATGATTTATTATGACAAGGAGCTTGGATTACTTTATAATAATATTTTAAAATTAAGATTAAGGGATCAGACATTCAAAACTCAGTTCAATAAGACGAAGCATAGCTTTGCATGAAAGAAAAGAATCAAAATGTGTGTTAAATAAATAAATCTAATATTTTACTTAAATAATTTAATTAAAATTATCATTATTATGACACATTTCTGGTTTTCTTCCTTGGATCTATTTCTTTGTATCTGTCTATGAAAGCAAACAAATCTAAAACTAAGATTATATACGGATATACGGGATAAATTTACTGGTTTCACTAAAACCAAATTTCTTAGTTAAATATACGGTTAGTAAATTCTAACATTTTTAACATGTTAGAAATTCTAACTAGTCTAAATTAATAATATCATTATATTGTTTGATTCTTCGAAAATGATAAAATTTTATTAAATGAAACTATTCTTGTTTGTGCCAAATTTTTCGTAGCTTTAAGTTTATTATGCATTTTTATTACAACTCCTATATCACATTGGAACTACTGTATGATATTTCACCTTAAGTTATATTCTCATCATTTAGTTAAATATCAGTTTATATTTTTTTTTTTCGCTACAGGCAAAAAATATCACAAAACAACTAATAAAATTTATTTTTTGATGCTAAAAATGAAACCAAAACAATCGCATACCCTAATACAATTAATTTCACAATGGCTAATGCCTTCTTGATATTATTGAACGGTAATGGTTCTTTTGTTTGGCAGGAATCAAAGAAAAACCTTAAAAAAAATAACACTTACTGGTTAGATGAATGTAAAATCGGATGAGATTCCAACGCGGAAAACCATTAAATGAGTTCATAAAAATAAGAAGCGAATTGTATACAAAGAAAAGGGCTGATGGGAAACATTTGGCACAGAAAACTGAATGTTCACACCCCTCCGAAATCCTCCTCTTGCCCCTTTTCACGTTTCCCCTTCTCACTAGACCAAATCAATGTTGAGGTAACCATTGGATACGAGAAAGGGTGCCGATCAACAGCTGAGCATCGATTTCACCGCCATCTCTACGGGGGTTATCAAACTCGTTATGCCATGCTCAAAGGAAAATTCAAAATGGAAACGAGGAAACTGGCATAAAAAGAAATATCGGGGCGAAAGAAAAGTAGAAATGGCTGACACTTCGCCGTTATCGATTAAACGAAAACGAATGTAACGTTTTATCCACTAAATACCTTACCTCCCGTCCTTATTCTTCGAATATCCGTTTATTTCATCCGATACATAGCCGCTGGTAGCATCCTGTATTAGATTGGCATTGTTCATGGTCTTTAAAATTTCACCATCCGATAAATAT
Organism: Ricinus marginatus; assembly: GCA_028565995.1. Classification (NCBI taxonomy): domain Eukaryota; kingdom Metazoa; phylum Arthropoda; class Insecta; order Psocodea; family Ricinidae; genus Ricinus; species Ricinus marginatus. The sequence continues at coordinate 801,263 of JAOWBB010000004.1, forward strand.
CCTGAAAAAATATTTATATTACATGCCTTAATTAACTTAACATATAAAACTGATGGTAACGAACATAATGACGAAATGCCTCTTAATTAAAAAAATTGGAAAAAAAAACTGCTTTTGAAGAACAATGGATAATGCTCAACGGCCACTGATCGAGTAGAAGCCGTTATTCTGATTGACAGACTACAAAGCTTGATTAATCTTAATTAATAAATTCATTTACGTTCATTATTCTGAAATATTAGATCTTAAAGCAGGCAGACCTCCATTTTTATCCGATGTAAGTAATTCATTATTTTAAATGAACTATTAAATACAGTATCTTCTTTCCAGGATCATAATCAAAGAGTGCATTCGAAATTTCAATTACGAATATAAAGGCACTACAAGGCCACAGCCAAATGATTCATATAAAAATATTAATGTAACATTGAAATCTATTTCGGACAAGCTGTACAAGCAAACATTTACTTTCATCCAAAGAGACATAAAGGGAAATGTGAATGTTTTCACTTCCTTTTTTGTGCTACTTACCCATTGCCAGATCGATGCTCTCCAAATTGGTCAAATTTGGATTGCCCTTTACGTGGGAGTAATAAATATTTTTGGAAGTTTGCGAATTATTTAAATATCCCGGATGTGTGAAATGAAGACTGGTATGCCCTAAACGATAACCATTCAGTAATGGTGACATCGGCTTGACGTTCATCAGTTCCTCCTCCTCAACATCCTTCAGCTTTTTCTCTCCATCGACCGAAGTCGACTTCTCATCTTCTTTTATTAAATCCTGATTAACGGAAGTTCGCATAGGAGAAACCAAAGCCACGCATACGTCATCTCTTTTCTGCTTCTCAACTTCGACCGGTATCCTCGGAATGGAAGGCGACCTCGTCTTCAGAGGACTGATCTCACCGGGGGGTTTGCTTGTCCCCTTCACCGCGGCCATCGGCTTCGGTATTCCTGTCGAATTCGGAGCTAATATTTTGGACGGATTTTCTTGATATGTCTGGCCATTTTCTGTTCTGCTTGGAGATTTCCTCTTCAACTTCTGTTGCTTATCGGCGTCCGCCACATTTAGTTTGTCCTGGCTAGCCGATTCGATGCAGTTCACCTTTCTCTCACCATCCGCCACTCCCCGAACCCTTTCCGGCTTGATGATCTGTTTCGGTGTTCGCTGCTCCGTTTCCATCATCCTTTTCAGCTTGGGCGAGCTCTGCTTCCTCTCGTTTATTTTTGCTAGTTTTGCTCTAATCCCCCTTGACTTCGGACTGTTTGACGAATCAGAATTTGTGATTGTTTGATTGCTTAGACTGGTTCCATTGAATTCTGCACTTTCTATATTGGTGTTCCTGAAGATAATGAAATTTTTTTTAATAAATAACATAAAAAATATCAAATTGATATTTGAAATGTGTTAACGAAACTCCAGAAAATAATTCAACTAATGATATCTGTATCTGAATAAAGTGTTTTAATAAAAAAAACAATTCGGTTATAAAAGATTGATGCGGATGCAGGTGCAGGTATACAAAAAGTAGTACCTGATACTCAAATATAAGATCTGGAATTCGATATAATTTTATATTTAAAAGTAATTAATTTCTTCTTTTTTATAAATTTAGTTTAATTTTAGTGAATTCAAGTGGCATATTTGCAACTCACCCCGTCGTCTGCTTAACATCGCTGCTGAGACTTGTAGACGAATCTGAATGCTCCGATTTGGCAGAACTAAAACCGCTCGAACTAGAGGTTCTTTTAGAATTAATCGTTACCGCTTTGGATTCTTTCTCTTTGGCATTAAATAACTTGAACTTATCTAACATGGAATTTTTTGTTGAAGAGTTCTGGGACTGTTGATTATTGTAAGGAGTGACGGCAGGAAAACGAAGCGAAGTTCTGCTGCCACTTAACGATGGATGCTTCAATCTGCAGAAGGTGGAAAAATTAAATGTGGCAAAAATTTAATGCACGAGCGATTTGATTTCTATCTTTTTCAGATATCTATTCATTCGATATATATCTCTTTACATACGTTATAAAAAAAGTTAATATTAAATTTATCCGGTTTCTTAGTCATTATATCTCATTTTTACTCATTCATTCTTATGATATGTGAAAATATGATTTCAATACATTTAAACAAGATAATAAAATTTTAAATGTGAATGTAATTTTCTAATCATTTCTCAAATATATTGCTCCATTCGGTAGACGAGTGAACACCGATCTTTTGGAAATTGCTATTTTCAAAAATTTGCAATTCCTTACACCATCGTATATACGATTTATATATGCATACTTTTTGTGGAGTAATTCTATTCAGTAGTCGTCCCACTGATTTGTACGATTAAAAAAGAAATAAAAAAGCGAATCCCATCTTTCTTTGTTTACCAATGCCTATGGAAATAATTAAATATTACATTTAAATATGAATTGGGTAATTGGGCCTAATCATTAATTAAAAGCTAAAATTTTCACATGTTATTGCATTGCAAATTTCTTTAACGTAAAATTCAAACCTGCTTCATATCGGAGCCTGCTTCTTTTCTTCAAAGCAACATAAATTGCATAGTGAGATAATTATTATTTTTTCAGCCATATTGAACGTGATTCTGCGACAAACTAATAAAATTTTGTATTTATCACACCAATGATATTTCAAATTCGTATCGGTGTACACGTAACAAAAAAAATATATTTTCACTCCAACGGGAAAAAACAATTTATCCCGTATATTTATTTCGAGCTAGTTTTTTTTTTAAAACTAAAGTTTCGAAATTTAAATGTAAGCTTTGAGACTATAATTTCGAATAATTGTCGTTGATGTTTTGGCAGATATGTCAAAGGTAACCTTCGAAATTTTAAAATCATTCAGTTATGAAGGCAGGTAAAACAAGACAGGGTATTCGATGTGATTTTACATAAAATCTGATTGGGAAAATTTTTTTCGCTGAAAAAAATAGCATTTTATACCATTATATAAAGTAGTCAAATGTGTACATAACTTTTTTTATTCCATTCAAGTTTATGTTGTTGATACTTATTTGGATTTTAAAAGTATACATAAATTTTATGTATAATCACTTTATGTGCTACGAGGCTAAGCGGGAAAAAAAAAGTTTTTACGGCCTCTTAAAGACGAATGTTTACATCTTTAAGCCTGTTTCATATGCCGATTTTCATGGCAGTTCAAAAGAAAAATTTAATGATCTCTCATTTACATCCCTAATGTGTATTTGGCCACTTTGTACGCACCCATTTGGCTCGAGCTGCTTCTCGGTGAGAGAGTTTCTTATTATATTAGGTCGCGGTATGGATATAAACTGACCACCGTTGGACGGGCTTGTCGATCTGGAACTGCTAGCAGAGGTGCATTTGTAAATTACTGAAAAGAAAAGAGAAAAAACGATGTGACATTGATGTGAGAACGATGTTAAAAACCCACATAATGAGGCTGTCGGGGATAAGTTATGGAGCAACACCTTCGAATGATCAGGTTGACCCACGCAAATGTATCTTATTTTCCACTGGCTAGAAAAAATACACCGATGCCACCCTTCAATATATACATAAAATGGATAAGACATTGTTTAACACGTGTGAGATGAATTTAAATGATCTATGTACAAAATATCTCCAGTTGATCAAATCGATCTATGCTTCTTCCCTCGGTAACATATTAGGTGTATTTACTTTCTCACGGAATGTTTAGCATTCGCGACGCTTCATTTCCTGCACCAAGCCTTACTCATTATGCTCAGATCGTGAACTCTTGTTTTGACACCACAAGCTCTGTTCGTTTTGTATGCGTATAGCTACTGGTATTGCATACAAACATCTGAAAACAACTTGCTATCAACAAATAACAATACATTCTGCAAGTGTTGGCCAATAGAAGTTGCGACTACACTGTCGTCAAACCTGTTTTTTAGTTACTTGGAACGAGGTCGTAATATCCACAAAGCACCTGTTGTAACCTATCGTATAGAATTACATGAAATGAAATATTGGAAGGAAGGATCGAGATATGGTAATGATGTTATCCACGAAAATATAAATATGAAAGTAACTTAATACGGGCGCAAACTTTTATCGAAGCTGGCTAAATGCGGTAGCTGTTGAAATATAAAATACATTAATACTAATACAAAATTTGTACCTAATATCAATTGGGTTCACAACGCGTAAGAGAAAATCTTTCAAAACGGTTTGTCTTACAACCAGGGTTAAGTGACTATGTTTCACACGCAAAAATGCTAAAACTGGAATTTGAAATTGAAATGTACTGAGTATAAATATATATCACATATATCTATCTATATCTATATGTATCATCTATATATGTATATATATATATAGATCATGGTTGTTATTGCGTCGATGACATCTAAAGATACATTTCAGGTTTAGGTATTCTCACATCAAGAACATTTTGACGATTTCTAAATGTATTTCACAGAAAATATCCGGATTAATGTAATCGTGCTTATGATATTACTCGACTTACTGGTAATGATATGCACATTGCATCTTCGAAATGTTTTCCTTGTTCTCGTACAAATTAACGGATTAACTAATGAAGAAAAAATTGAATTTAAAGACGTTACCCTTGCGTTGAATCATTTTAAATATTGTTAACTTGCCCATTACTATGCATCGAAATGCAACGAAAAATTCACTTGCATTTTAGGCGATTCATATCGTGCCACGTCCGAAGCATAAAAGAATAGAACAAAAACGGAATTGATGCCTTATTTCGTTATTTAAAATAAATGAGCCTTCTCAAACGTGAAACTGCCGTGGGGATACTTGCAAACCTAAGCCTTAAAAGTACCAAGCAAGCGATCTTGACAAGAACCTGCGTATTAGAAATAACTGAAAATGGGCAAATTTCACAAGCGAAACTTGTTCCTCAGGCGAATTCTATCACAATACTGAAAAGCTTTGAAAGTTAAAACTGAATTCATTAGTTAGTAACCATAATATCAAACTATACAATTGTTAAATGACCGAGTAATTTCCTATCCAATTGGGACCCTCTTACATATGAGGAAATAACTAATATAAAATCAAATCTAACTTATATAAATTGTATCGATTACACTAATGCGATAATTTGCATTTATTATTATTTTTTAACTATATGATTTAAATTATAAATATTTTCTTAGGATATCATTGTTCTTCGAATAAAAGTTTAAAAAAAATTATATTTTTATCAGAATTAACTTGGAATAAGTATGAATGTGCGAATATTTGAGGCGATTTACTTCCTTAGCTTCTGCAAAGTGTGCATTAATTACATTTATCTCATGTAAAACGTTCAGTTTATGTAGTGTTTATTGTTTGTATTATTTCATATTCAAAGCTGAAAATGCAAAAAAGAGGAAAAAAACGGGATTCAAAAGGACAATTTCACGTAACTTTTTTAAATCTATATAAAGAATACAGACAGATCTCCCTCACATATCTGAAGGGAGGTGTGAAAGGACTGATTACTAAAATTTAAAAATAGTCTAATTTATGCGCTCCATGCCCGTTTCAAAGTTAACGGCCATTACAAAAAAGAAAAAACCACAAGTGTACTCAGTAGCAGTGGCACAGCGAAATAAATAATGCCAGATTTTTAAGTTTTAACTACAGATGCTATGCCTCTGAAGTTGTCCATCAAAGACTTTAAAGAATGATAATATTAATTGTGAGAAACCAGGGAGTTAATATCTTAGCTGCGATTATGAAATCATAAAAGTTGGGAAAATGATGCAGTTAACAAAGAGATGCATGGCCGAGGCGGACGAAATAAAAAAAAAGTTTAGGAGTCGATTATTAACTAGAGGATGTGGTAATTTTTAAGTAAATGAATCATGTTTTAAAATACAAAGACTTGCTCTTGTGCTCGCTTTCTTGAAGCCTTTTTTTTTAATCATATCAAAATGCCGAGAATTGGTCGTGGGATAACGAGCTGATTGTTAAATCAGTCCAAAATTTCTGCTTAAATTAAGTTTATTTCCCAAAACAATTGTCGACTATGCGAAGAAGCAGATACTTTACATTAAATATTAGACTTAATGATCCTTCCAGACTCAAAGACCACTGCGGATTGCGAAAATTCACTTTTAAAACCGCAAACGTGATAAATTTTTAGATTATGTATTTCTCAAATTTATCACGGAAATGTTATTCTCAGCTGCACCAACTGACAAAATAATTCCACATTCGAATCGCGGGGTATCCGAGAAAAAGTCATATTTTTAAAATCCCACTTCAAAACGAAATCTTTTTTTTTTCGCTCACTTTAAGCGAAAGGAGAAATAATCACTTAAATATGTTAAAACTTATCTCGAACTTATGTGTTAGGCAAGCAATATATCTTTCCAAAGCAAAATTGCTGTTATTGTTTGCCGGTGCCGATAAAAATTTGCACTCTTATGGAAAACGATGAATAAAAACGAACCGGAGAGAGGGGGGAAAATGAATGGCACCGCGTTTAACGGAAACCCAAAAATCTGGAATCCTGATATTTCGCACCACGCGATTTCATAAATAAAACAAAACTGAGACAGGCGAAGGGCGTCCAACAAATATTCTCCTAATTGATGTTACAGTTCTGTCATCCGAATTGTCGCAAAAATGAAACACTTAACATCTGCCCCTGGGTATCTCACATGCGCAATTCAAATGAGACAACCTAAAAAAAACCGTTGGACATTTTGGCCGCATTCCATTACCTTATGCACTTTAATTAATATAAACAAGATAGATAAGGAGAGTTAACTCGGCAAATTGGCCGACAATATTGAATAAAAATGAAAAATAAATTGAATAAAAACGAAAATGCCAACTTTTTCCTTTCTAATTGCAAGCTTTTATACCTGGAACAACCAACCGGAAACGAACTTACAAAATAACGGATGGACGTCAGAATTTCCTGGAAAGAAATGTTGTCAAATTGTGGTTTCGGTGACCGAACGTATGCGACAACACACGTCACGACATATCTTCACGAGACTGAATGCATCAGACTACGAACGCTCAATTCTTCATCATGCAAGATAATTCAGGTGCGTATTGGTGTTTTATTTTTAACAATAAATTTCCTTCTAAAAATAAAAATGCTAGGTATATGTAAGTGTACGTCACATAAATATATGTGACATATATATATATGACGCCTATATCCAATAAATAAAAGGAAACTACTACCATCTTAATTTAGGTCGCATTGCACTTAAGAAACATTGACTGATGTGAAACAGCATTGGGCATTTTGCCTTCGTTACCATTAAACATTACATATTTGGTGTTTACCAAAAAAAATATTATACTTTATGGTATTATTGAATGAAATTCAAATCTATGAATAAATACGAGGGGAATCAAAAGTGATTCTTTAAAGCAGCCGAATGCTGTTCTAATAAGAAAAAAAAGCGATTCATTCGTGAAATACAATATCAATAAGAGTGACCAGTCCGATTCTGGGATTCATCCCCCTCTTCGCAATCCAATCCAGTTTCGTGCGGTAACTTAGATTGAAAAATTAAGTTCCATTAATTGCGTAATGAGGCGGCTCACAAAAACTGTTTAAGTGTTCGGTTTTACAAGTTGTGACTCACTTTGGTCTGCCATTCATAAAACACGTGGAAACATCGGGTCGCAGCCTCCGTAATGCGAGTTGACGATTGTTAGGGGCGGAAAAAACATCACGGAATTTGATACGGAGGCAGCGATAAGACCAGTTTTTCCTTCTACTTTACAGTCGAAAAGGGGAAAAAAACCGTAAAAGAGATTTCGCCGTTCAAAAATTTTTGTTTTTTATAATCGGTGGAAAGATTAGGCACTTGCCAGCGCCCACCAGGTAAGCGAATACGATAACCGACCTGCAAGCATGTTGGAAGAATCGTTGCCCCTTTGTATATTATTACAGAAATCTAAACGCAGATGCTATGATGATATTAATTACCACGCTACCCCAAACACGGCATCCGAGAGCTTTTTCGAAGAATGATTTCCCGTTTTTCAGACAACGCAAATTTGATATCCACGCTCAGAAAACACGCGAGTTACATCCAAGACTTTCCCCGAACTCAGTACACTAACAAATTATGAATGAGTTATCCATCCCTACCACGGCAACATTTTCTGGACAGTGTTTGTATTACTCAACATTAAGTTCGTAACTAGCTTCCTCAGAAGCTCACAAAAATTGCCTCAATGGACGGTATTTCACATCCACTAGGCGGGGTATTGGTATAAGTTTTCAACTAGCAATAATCGCACCTCAGTAAAACTTCATCGGTTACGATATCGCCACTGCGCAAAGCTTGAGCGACGGTCCGCACGCCCGTTTCCCTAGTATCTTTGAGCACCATAACGAGGTCGCTGCGACGTCTCGAAAAAATTTAAATTTTTTCCATGCGACGTCAGAAAAATTTCACGAAACCTCCGCCGAATGTTGCCCAAAATTCCGTTTATCAGTTTTACACTTTATAGTTCAAATGTAAAGGGTCCGAAATGAAAATTAGCACCGAAAAAAGTATTTTGATAAGTGATATTGGCCTGCAGAGACATCTATTGAACGGTAAAGGAACTAAAACGGTAAAACCGTCCGAGCTGCGCCTCCAAAGCGAATGGAACTGCCATCTATCGGGAGACGGGTTTAATTATGGTAGCTTCAACGTAGATGTCGCTTTTGTGTTTATTTTGAACTCACCGTTGCTGGGTGGTTGAAGTCCTCCGCCTCCGAGGGGGACACCTTGCTGTCGCATTTTCTCGAGTCCCCCTCTGCGGGCGAGAGCCGCTGCCGGAACGGGAATGCTCGTCGTGGATCCTCCTTGCTTATTGTACGGAGAAGGTAACCTAGAGAAATGTTAAAATTTTTAATGAGTCGTTAGGGGTTGGGTTAATGAGGCAAAATCGAGTCTCGAGTGAACTTATGGATGGCGTGAACTGTGGGGGCCGGAGTAACAGATTTTATTAAGAGATGTAGGGGGGGGGGGAAACGTCGAAACGTCAATCTCGAGAAAACACAATGGTAGGTGTAGGTGTCTCCATTCTAATTGTGGCTCCTCACAGAGTGGAAGAATAGACGGAGGTTGGAGAAAAAGGCCCACCAAAACGCCCTTCCCGTAAGGAAAGGAAGTGCCGTTCTCACCGAGGTTGAGGCATTTCTTCGTGATTGTGTTGTCGCTGCTCCTGCTGAAGTCTCTGCAACTTTTCCTTTTCGGCCGCGATCTGGTGCTGCTGCTTCTGCTTCTGCTTGTGTCGCGAGAGGGAGAAAAAGAGTCCGAGAATCGACTTCAGGTTTCCATCTCGTATGTCCTTCGGCGTGATGCCGTCCAAGCTGACGCCAATGCTGCCGAGGAAGCTCAAACACGTTCTGATATTTTCAATCTGAAATTTTACAACAACAAAAACGGATCCGTGAGTTACGCGGCGGTTGCTTATACCCATCGGGGTTAATTAAATGAGTAAGGCCCTCCTTCGTGCCCCAGCATCCATAATTGGATCTCTTCTCCTTCGCCTCGGGTTGCTTCGCTCCGAACCGGTTCTTCGGCATCGAAAAGAGGGGCCTCGCCGATGATGGGACAGATAATTCGCGAGTTAGCCGCGTGCCATTAATCAGGAGGTAGCAATGGCGGTAACAAGGTTCCATCGCGTGCCCTAGGGTTCAGTGCAACGAAGGTTCTTGATCTCCAACTGGATACGAGGCGATTCATAACAGTTCTGCGACCTTGCTCCCAGGTTCTGCATTCGTGAAACCGAACCCGCGGCGTCGTCCTGCCGTGCGTTCGCCCTACTTTGACCGAGAGGCGAAAACGGCGCGGACGGAGACTGCGATCCAATTCCGACATCCGGCATACGCCACTGATTCATGTACAGTTAGGCAAATTTCTCGGTGCCCTTCGCTTCTCCTTATTAGGGTAGCTAATTCGTGTTATGGCATCGAACCCTTAAAACCGTTTAAGGACATCTACAATGGAATTTCCCGAGCGGGAACGCAGATACCAGAAACCATCTGGTAGCATGAAACTATTTCCTAATCAGCAACATACATGAAACACGATTCAACCGTAAGTGCTCGCACCAAATCCACGTTCTAAAATGCGCCGAAGAATAACACAACCATGAAAATAAACGGATTTACCTAATATATAATAACAGTCCATGCTCATAATAATAATAAAAACCACAACCCTTAAAGCATTAATCCAATTTAATATAACATTCCTTCATATACTAACAATTAAGTATAAAATCTATAAATGGATTTGACCTTTGCAAATGAATTGTTTATAACAGATCCAGTTTAAAACCGAATATAATATGGAATAACGTTATACGTTATTGTATCGTTGCGAGACGTATTATAATGCTGATTTAAAGAGTAAATGTCCAGCATTAAACGAAAGCTGATCACGCCGACAATGTCTGCTAGATGGTAAATGGTATAACGCAAAAATGGGTTTTTCTTTCGGTAAATTTGAGGTATACTCAGCTGCGCTCTCATTCTTAGATGTACACAGAAGGAATGCAATCCTGCCTTCGTCTTTGTCTCGTCCTGATTCGAGTCCCGGGCAATGGTGGGTCCCATCCACAGCCCTTTGCATTTTAATAATTTCGGATTGTCCTCCCATTTTTTTCGCAGGTTAAATCGGCTATTTTTTTTTTTTTTGTCCGATTTTACTTTGCTTAATCCATCGTTTAAGGAAAAAAGGGAAAAAGAAAACGAACGCTTCGCGCGAGACACAACCACAGAAAAAAAAAAAAAAGAAACCTGCGTAATTATTTCAAAATAAGGTCCGACCGGGATTAATAAATAACTCCATCCGCGTGTCTTCAGCCTTAAGGACTCCTGCATCCGACCTATCGATATATCGATTTCTCTCCCACGAATACCGATCAATGACATTTTGACCTTGACATTGAAATCACGTTCGTATTTATAAAGTCCCGATTCGCGCTCGCATCGAAGGAAAAGGGTGAGGGCTCGAGATGGGGAGGTTCTCCCGCATTCCGGGACAGGTCCGCCAGAGCCTGGCTTCCGGGTCGGAGGTCCATCTCCGGTCTGCCCCGGGGGCTCCCTGCCCAAGTTCTGGTGGCGGAGCCAGTCATCGGACCCGTGAGAACCTATAATTATATTGAAATTCGTCTACGCCGGTTCATTTTTTTCCTCCGAGGTTCACCAATACTCCAAATCCACGTAAATACCCGGAGGGGTGGTTGAAAAATAGATCGGTGGAAGCCTCGTTATAATTACTCCCCCCGAGGTTTTTTTTTGGTCCACCCTTTTCCATCCCCCTCGAACCTAAATATATCCGAGGCAAGGGAGTCTCCCATAAAATTTTGACCATTAAAATACCACAAATGTCTCCTTCGTTCTTTATTGGTTTTCTGGTCATGTCACCCCGCTGCTCGACCGCGATCGTATCTTTTGTCGTGACCGAATGGGAAACCGAACCTTGGAGCGGTATTTATCGAAGAATACAGCAATTTCAACAACATCGAGGGATTCCCCTCGAAAATTGGTAATTTAAAAACTTCAACCGTGAGGAAAACCAAGATGAAATCATGTATTTTCGCTTTTATCATAAGTCCAAACGTGCGATTCACTCTTAAAGGTCGAGCGTTTGGTCTTTAAGGTAGGATGAAAAGAGAGAAGCAGCAGTACTAAAACAGGTCTTGAGGTGGACAAACTTCCAATTTCTTGTTCAAATACACCGGTAAACAAATAAAACCTACAGCCACATGTAACCGCACACGTATGTAGCCGTCTCCGGTAGCATGATTTATAACTGTATTCATAATTTACGCAGCATTTCTTAAAATATGATTAATGGGTTAACGAAAGTCGGTTTTTTTGAACGTAAAAACTAAAAATCCAAAGTATCCACAAAATTTTATCATACATTCACAGACCGTGAAATTTTTTTTCGATATATTTTTGGCTCATCTCACGTTAATTCCCGCGTTACGCCGTTGGACGCGCGGCTCAAGGGAACGGCAATCGATTTTGCATCCTGAAGGGAGAACGTCCGAAGATGACGGACAAGAGCAAACCGATCGCTCAGCGCCAGGTCCGCAATCCAAATGTCGAAGCTCCGCGGAGTCGCTGCTGATGACGACGGCGGCAGCAGCATTTCGGTTCGAGCTCTCGTCCGCGGTCACCTCTTGTTCTGCGCGATCAGCACCGCGGCACCGGCGCCGAAAAGATGGAAAAAAAAAAAATATTCGAGAAACGGCCGATGGCACCGCGACAGGAGATGGGAGAGGAAAGAAAAATAAAAAAAAAAAAATAAATAAATAAATAAATAAAATTCTCTTCATCTGCCACCTTTGCCTCGGCCCCTTTTCCGGGGAGCTGCCGTCGGGGGGGGGGCGTTACCTGCTCGCGATATTTCGGGTGACTGCCCCGCAATCCATAATCCCTCGCGAACGGCGTCGAGACGAGAGCCTTCGCGCAGTCACCGGTTCGCTCCCGCCGGGAGATTGAACAGAATGGATAAATGTGTGTATAAACCACGAGTCCCGCACTCGAAAAGATCAAGTCAGTAAGAACCGTTAGCGACTAAAGGTAGTTATTAACGAATAACGAATAAATCGGACTCCAGTAAGAATGGACACGGGGGAGAATTGCCAGAGCGAAAACGAGCGTGACTGGTCCATGACACGAAGTTATCTAAATTCAGTGCCGTTTCCAGAATGCGCGAGCGGAGGGGCCCTTTCCTCCTCTTCACTTTTTTTTTTTCGGATCCCCTCTCTCCCCCCCTCCGGGTCGCCGAACGGCGGGCCTTTGTTCCCCCGGATATTTTGACGGCCGCGCGGAAAAGAAAACGAATCCGACAATAATCGTGCGACTGTTAATCCGTCTGCGCGGCGACCGCATGCGCTTGGACACGCAATCGCGCACTTCGGTTGCGGATGTGAATAACGAACGCGGTTGTACCTTTCGCTTCCCCGTGGCAGGTACGAGAGCCGCTCGGGGAAAAAAAAAAAAAAAAAAAAAAAAAGCTTTGGGCGCCCGTGCGAAACGACGACTCCATATTGGCGTTCGCGAATCGCGAGCCACCGGTAATTAGTCGGCAAACGCTGGATTGCCCCCGATAACACGTGCAAATGCAGAAATTCGCACTGAATTCGTAACGTTCGACGTAAATTAACAGCGCCATTAAAAGAATCTGCGAATTAACAAAATGTCGTTGCGATTTATTAGCGCAATTAACATTTTTATCTGACGTGTGAATTCTCCTTATTGAAACGTTAATCTCGGTACGAATTTTATTTCGTTTCTTTTTCCGAAATGTTTCAAACTGTGTCGCTCTGCGACTTTGTGCGGAATTGTGACCACAGAGTTTCTTTAAGCGTGAAACCCGAATTTCGCAAAATAACCGAAACACACTGAATATATATATATATATATGCATGCATGTATGCAACTAGTTGGTCGAGTTCTGGCCGTCCAATCCACCGCCCCATTGAATACTTTTGGGTATGTTATTCTAACCTGTTAGTTCGGATCGGTATTATTTTCATGGCGTAGGCGCATTTCCGCTCGTGGGCGTCTTTCAAACTTTATGCATGCGTTGAAAATCTAAATCTAAGTTGGGCAAAGCGCTGATTTTTTTTTTTTTTTTTCCGTGTACGTTTCACGAGGCGCCCTGCGCGCCCGCATCCTTAAGGCCGACAAACCGAATGTGTCTCCCAACGTCGTTTGCGCCGTGAATTATGCGCGCTTCGCCAACACGCGGACGGACCACAGAAGAGATTGCAATGAATCCGATGATATGCGTTCGGCGATTTTAAAACTCCAAATTTCAGTTCGGACTCGGACTGGGACGAACCGATTTCACGAATATCCCGGCGGAATAAATTGTCTGGCACGATCGGAAACGACTTCTTTGGATTGGATCACACCGGAAAAAGCAAAACGAAAAAAAAAAAAAAAAAATTTTTTTTTTTTTTGATGTGATTAAAGTTCTGTTCACCTTATGTAACGTGAATAATTCATAACGGTATCGGTGTTGAGACGACATATTTAGCAGCGTGCAGAAGGGAAGTTGGGTGACCGAGAGCAATTTGTACGGGAAGCGGAAGGAGCGACATTAACGGTTGTTTGGGGG
>JAOWBB010000004.1:815476-850551 GCA_028565995.1 Ricinus marginatus
TCTAATTTAATAATTTAGGGTAAATTAAAATGAAATTAATAAAATGGAAAAGGAAACTTTTTAAAAAAAAAAAAAAAAAAGAAACTTGCAAGAAAATTTCTAAAAAAAAATACTAATTATTGCAAAATATTAATTTAAACCCAAAAGTTGGATTTAAATTTTTGAATTGATATTACTTTTTGTATCTATGAATCATGTAGATATTTTTCTCCTTCCCTTCTTCATACACACATTCACATACAAAGCTTTACTGCCACTATCGAGTATTAAAAAAATCGATGGAAGAAAAACTTTAAAAATCTTAAGAACTAGGAATATTCCTGTTTTGAATGTGTGTTATAACAGAAGTGATTCATTCCAATCTTGCTCTGAAAATTTTTACCTAAAAAACATTACTTTTTCTCTTTAGGATTTTCAATGTGCAAGAAAATCTGAAAGAATAAAAAACAAAATTGTGTTTAAAGTTTCGGGGAAAATTGCAAGTTTTAAATTCCGGTGTGCCGAGTTTTAAATATAACGGTTAATAGTTACCGCAAAGAAGTCTTTTTGTTTTTTTTACTTTATTTATTTTTAATCCATTTTTTAAAGTAAATATCACAACAAAAGAATTTTATTTAGGCCTTATACATAATTTGTAATAGAAAATTTAACAACAAACATTACTATAACTATTTTTATCCATTTTTAGATATAAATTTGAAGTTTATTTTTTACAAATGCCAGCATTTTGGAATTGAATTAAAAATTGCAGAAAATAAATAAATAAAAAGCTTATAATATTATTTAAAAGCAATTAATTTTATACAAATATGATGTTTATTTTTCATAGCAAAAAAAATTTTCAAATATTTTCCAGATACATAAATGAGTTAAAATTTGTGCATTTTTCGCCTTCTATGATCAACTGGGAGAAAAATATAAAAATAATGTGTAGATTATGCAAATCTACATTTAATATACATTTTTATTTATTCAGCGGATGAAAACTAATAAGAAACAGCAATTTTTTTCAAATATTTCCAATACAACTTATGCATCAAAGTATTTCTCTACATGTAAGATTTTAATAGGTGACCATATATTACTAGCCTTTTTAGATAAACGTGCCCGTATATATATAATTATATAAAATAAATCAGCATTAGTCAGTGATTTAATATGTATTCTGTGTTTATTTGTTTTTATTATGCATTTTAATTCTCGTCCGGCGGACGACCGGGCTTCCGGAGGAATACTAGTCGCGAGACTTTCCATTTGTCCGGAAACCGACTGCCGGAGATGCAAGCACTGAAGATGCTTTTTAGCGGGTCTCTGAGCAACTTCCGCAGATGGAACAGAGCTCGAGCGGGCACCCCGTCGGGACCCATCGCGGTTTTACGCGCACCGACCGCATCGACCTCTTCCCCGGCCTCGCTCGGATTAGGCTCCTCAAAATGAGAAGCTTCCTCCGACGAGGGGTGGGAAACAAGCCGCCCACCACTCTTCAGCAGTGCGGAGTCCATCTGGGCCGTGATCGCGAGAGTGGAGGAACGGAGCCTCCGCAGCACTACGCGATACGGCCTGCCGAACGGATCCTCGTAGATTGCTCGGAAGAGGTCTTCCCGTGCCTCTGCCTTCGCTCGTGCGATTGCAGATGAGAAATTCCTCTTCGACTTCCGATAATTCCTCCTCTAGAAGAGGCGCCGAAGATTTGACTTCGGGGCGATGACAATGAAGCACGCGCTGCCACCGACGGCGGATGTGATTCGCGGCGACGCGGAGTAAACCGTCGAGAAGGGCAGCTGCCATTAGAACGTCCCCATCAAAGGCGCCGAACCACCCAGCGGGGACCGATGCTCACGGTCTCCAGCCCCACCCGCATCCAGATATACCGGTGGTCAGATAGATTCCGCGGACTCCATCACCCGCCAATCCGATATGCAACGGGCGCCGGAACAGCTGGCGAAGCCAACGTCCACGATGGACTATCATTCCGGTGAACGCACCTCGCCACCCAGCGCGGTTGAGGAGCCGCAACTCCAGCCCCTCCGCCCACTCTGAAGAGCCCTACCCGAAGCTCCGTTCGGGCACAACCCCAAGTTATGCACTTCGCGTTGAAATCACCGAACACGAGCACCCTATCGCGTCAGTTCTGCATTCGCAGGTTCCGGCGCGATAGAGTAGCTCCTCGAAGACTTCGAAGCTCCCGTGCGGAGACGCATAGGATCCCACGACCAGGAAGGATCCCCAGGTGGCAGCGACGAAACCTCTGCCCGACTCAACCTTGTTGAAGGGTGGCAATTCCGACGAGACATCCGTACGACGGCAACGTCCCCCGCAACGTCGACAACCACGTCGTCGCGCGCAGCAAGACGTGCCGGCTCCGACACCACGGCCAGGCCAGCGCTCCACTCGGCCGCCGTCTGGAACAGGAGATCCATCGAACGACGCGAGCGGTTAACGCTGATCTGGATTATGGACTTCGACAAGACGCGAACGTCCCTCCGATCCCGCTCCCGTTCGGGCTTTTCCTCAACAACGTTCCGCCGCTGCGCACCTACTGCGAGAAGGACACGATGTCCCCCCGAGCAGGTGGGACGACTTCCGGCCGTTGTGTTGGTGCAAAGCGCAGTGAAGCAGACCCTGGCATTCTGCTGCTTTGTGCCCCTCTTTCCGCAACGGAAGCAGCATTTTCTGCGATCCGTTGGGGAGACAGTGGCGCATGACGCCTTCACAGAAGGCGGCGAAGGAGTCCCACGTTATCTTGCTTAGGATCATGATTTTGATCACGCTGCCGAGAGCAAGATCGTCACCGACGATCGCGGTCAAGGCCTAACCGTGTCCGGACGATCGCCACATTGGTGACAAACGTCTGTGAGCTCACGCCGGATGCGAAACAGGTACCTTCCGAAGCACCCGTGCCCGGTCAGCACCTGCGCCATCCTGAACGTGAGCCCACCGTAGCGACGTTCCACCCAGCTGCGAAGAACCGGGCGGATCGCCTCCAGTCATGTATTACTAGCCTTTTTAGATAAACGTGCCCGTATATATATAATTATATAAAATAAATCAGCATTAATGTAGTGATTTAATATGTATTCTGAGTTTATTTGTTTTTATTATGCATTTTAATTCTCGTATTAGGATTCTTAAATGATATTTATAAATTTTTCTCCTGAATTCCATAGAAAATATTTTAAATCGCTTGTTTTCTTATATGAAACAATCAATTTACTTTTTTTCAAAACGAATTTCTTCTTCAAAAAAAATTTAATTTGACATAATATTCAGTTAGAAAGACTGATATTTGAATGTGAAATCTTGCTTTGAATCTCACAAATAGCTAAAATTAAATAACATGATTAGAGGAGATATTAATTTTATAAGCCAATTAGTGGTAAAGTTCTAAAAATCAAAAATTTAAAATTCTAAAATTTTTTCATATTTCTCTTTTATTATTAATACAAAAATTCAAAATTCAAGTCTCTTTAATTTCCAGGCAATTCTAGGTTAAGGCACATAAATATTTGCTAAAAATTGTTCGGACAATATAATAAATTTTACTTCTGATAAACTACTTCCTGCACAGTAAGTAAATATAAACAAACGAAATAATATATTTTTGAATGAATGACATCTGAAAATCGGGCTTTATATATTGTATTCGAAATTAAAGCAAATTATTTGCGATGTAAAGTCTTGTAAAATAAGTTGATATTAATGGTAACTGGCTATTTTTAATGCTGTTCAGTTAATGTGATTAATAATATTTAAATAGCATTAACTGATAATTATTAACAAGATCTTATAAATTTAATATATATACACGCGCACACATATTAATAAAATATTTTTATACTGTTTTTTTTCTTTTTTATTGATACCTGTTAATTATTACTAATGAAAGTATAAGATCTTAATATATATACATATATATAACTTCAATAAATTTTTATATTACAGTTATGTTTTTTGACATTTTCCTTCATTACATTTACTTTAAAACTGTATTACCATAATTGTGCAAATTGTTAACAATTACTAGTCCATGCATTTACATTAACTTTTTTATTATGTGCATTAGAAATAGACAGTATTGACTAATACAGATTATTTAATTGCTAACCTAGTAAGTAAAGGAAGTTGTAAAATTTTTTTTATAATTTAAAAAACATTTTAGAAGACAAAACAAGACTGATGCTGAATTTGAAATTTTTCTTATTTCAATCTGGCATTCAGAAGTCAATTCTTGTTATTTCATTTATATATGATAATAAGGAATGAGACCATATAGATAAATCAAATTTTATATATAAACATTTTTAGGTGCATGATCTATGTAATTAGTGTGTGCATCACTTATTATATAGATATATGCATACAAGAACTAAGTTAGTAAACAGGACCATCATCTAGTTTATTTTCATCCTCTTCAAAGTAACTTTCTCCATTGTCAAAATAATTGTTCAAGTAATCTGTCCCATCATCCATTTCATCATCATCATCTTCTTCATCCACAACATTTTCCTCTTCATTCTCTTCCCCTTCTTCTCTTTCATCATTTTCCTTTGGTTCATCAGATTCATCACCTTCATTCTCTTCCATTTTGGCCAGTTCCTCTAATCTTGGTTTTTGAAACAAAGACTTTTCTTTTTACAAAACAATTGCAACTTAAAGAAAGTTATAAACTTTGTAAATTCACTTACTTTGATGAAATGTCGATTGACACTTTTTTATTCAACAATGGATTTTCCTCTTTCAACAGCTTCCTCTTGTTCAAAATTCTTCTTGATTTTGGATGAAGTTCCAGAGGCAATCGATCCCAAATAAATCTTGAATCCCAGTTGTTTGCATATTTGGAGCCTAAACTTTGGTATTTGTCTGAGAATCTTTCAATCATTGAGGTTGATTCATTGTTTTGTTTAAAACTGTTAGCAGTCCTCAAATGGTCTGCCAAATCTCTTTTCAAAATCATCATATATTCAGCTAAAAAAAGGCAAATAATTATATGCTGTTACCTCTTCACCTACAAATTTTGCAATATAAATGTTGATGACTTACTTTCTGCTCCCTGCTTTAGCGGAAGTGGTTTACATTCTAAGGGTGGAAAGGTGAGAGGTGGCTGTAGAGCAGGTGGAGGCAATGGTTCACCACGACCAAATCCCAGTTGATGGAAATCAATTGATCCAAAACCTCTTCCTCGACCTCTGCCTCTGCCTCTTCCAGCCATAATTATTTTTCCCACTAATTTATTGCCAACTTTTTCACGTCTCTAATAAAGTTTTCATCTCTTTCAAGTTCTTCTTTCATAAAATCCTTCTAAAATATTTCAAATAAAAAATAAGCATTAATTTCTTATTTTCTAAATTAAAAATTTCCAACTAAAAAAGATTTTTCAAATTAACTTTCCAACTTACTTTATTATATATGACTTTGATGATCAAAGAGCAACTCGGGCATGTGGCAATTTCTTCACCAGTTTTTAATTCTTCCTGCAAAAGAGCCTCCTTTTTTTTTTTCGTACTTTATATACACCATTAAAAAGTACTAACTTTCAAATTTATTCAAAAAGTAACAATTTAATATAAGATAGAAAAATAAATAAAATTCTATGGAAATGCAGAGGAATTGTTACCTTAGTTATTTGAAACTGATCGCCGCATGGGCAAGGGTAATAATAAATTTCCTCGTCCTCATCGTATTCGAAATCCTCTATCTCTATTTCATCGTAAAAACTTCCCATTTCTCCAATCTCATCGGATCTTATTTAAACAACTGAAATATATATATAATAAAGACGCATTGTTTTTTCCCTTAACATAAGATTGCGAAATTAATTTGCTACAGACGTTAGAAATGAATGATGAAATCTTCGGGAATTTGCATTGCAACTCGTACCCTCTGTGGCGAACGCTTTGCATGCAAATCAAAATTGCATGTAAATTGAGAAAATGACGTCAGCCACAGATGTTGAAATTAAATAACAGAAATCTCAAGTGATGTTCCAATTTCGGTTCTTGCCTTCTATGGCAAATAATAAAAGTAGTAAGCCTAGACATATATAAACATTTTTTTTCTATTGCAATGAATTCTAAATCGGAGGACGAAGACTACTGGCACTCCAGCGATTCGAAAGCATTTTCTTTTGACGAAGAAGAGGTAAGTAATCGAATACCTGAATAAAGTAATTTTTCGAGATTAAATTACTTTCGTTTATTTCAAGCATCTAAATGCAAATTTTTTTCCCATCTATGAATTAAGCAACTGCAGCACCTGTTTATTTTCATTAATTCAAAAAATTTTCAGCCATTGCTAAAGAGATATTACACTTAATTACTATGAAAGTTATAAAATCCTACTGAATTTTCAGGTTCAGCGTCATATTGGGTAATTTTTTTCTTATACTCTTTATCATTAATTTGTTCAAAGTCTGTCTGATGTTCCTATTTTTCTTGCTTAAATGACTTCGACATAGCTGTTGCAGTTATTTTTAAATATTTAAATATTAATACAAAATTTTTATTCATTTTTAAGCATATAGATTGCATGTTTTTAATTTAATTGAATTTATTTTTTGTAAAACTTGAAAACTTAAGGTAAATTGTAACTTTATCTCCCTCACCAATCTAGTATAGTCAATAAAGGTGAATATAATTTTTGTATCCTTTTTTCAGGCATTTAATGTAAAATTTCTCAATATTTAATCATTCACAATAATAAATATCTCCAAAATAGATCATAAGTTCTGTAATATTATACAATCAGCATTTATGCTTTTAAACATCTCACACTTTTTCATTAGATTGTAAATAACAAATATTCTGTAAAATTTAATTTAAAGAAAAAGACAAAAATGCAGAGTTAGATATGATTTTTTGTCAAATACTAATAGTAATGTCAGTTTTTTTATTAGATAAAAAATTATATTCACTTAATTTAAAATTAAGTAAGAGCAATATTCATTGGTGTTGAAAGTATAAATTATGAATACATCAAACTAATTTTATATTGATCAATGATTTTTTCATTAATTTTACTATTCATTCATTTTAATTGATCAATGATTAAGATAAAATTTAGATAAAATCTTATGATATGATTTAGATAAAATCTTATGATGAATATAAAAGAAATAGGCAAGAGTATGAATGAAATTGTTAATAACATAATTTGATTGAAGAAAAATTATTTATTTTTTAATTTTGGTAATTTGTGGCATTTAGTTTATATATTATTAAAATTAATTTTTTTCATTTGGAAACCATCTAAAGACAAAAATATTATTTTTGACTCATAAATCATATTTTTACCATAATTATATTATGTAACTATGTATTATGGTGAATTAATCACATTAAAATTTATCTTTTTAGCTCTATTTTTTATAATAATAATGACAATAATAATAATAATAATAATAATTTTTGTTTCAGTTTAGCTACAAAAGCACTCTTTTTGACAGTGGTAAAGGAACTACATCCAAACCATATCATGAAAACTTTGGAAATCAATCTACATCCATAACAGATCTGATATTCCAGGGAATTCCAACCCTCAAAAAACATGATGTTGTTAAGCCACCACTAGGATCTTTAATAACAAAACATTCCCTCAGTAAAAGTAAGATTAAAGTTAAATCCATGTACATGGATTGATTTGATGTTGCGATTACAAGTGAAAAAAGAATGATGATTTTCAGTTTTCAGTGAAAATGCTTCACCTGTTAAGAAACCAATAAGTATTGAAGAAGAGGTACGAATGCTTAAGAGACAGGTAGAAAACCAGTGGGTTCCATCACCTGCTTCCAAAATAATTAAATCAATTATAATTGGGCAACCATATTCATTTCACTTGTATCGATCTCTGAATCAAAAGACTGAATTGTTGGATGAAGCTGTAAAAAGTGGTGATGGAAATGCAATTCTTGCAGTGAGTTATTTTTCATCAAATAATGCAAATCCCCTGATTGGAGTGGTTTGTTCTTCAATTGAAATTTGCTTTAATTTTTCATCATTGCTTGAAAAGAATGTTCACAGGCAGAAAATTATAATTTATGATTATAAATATTTAGGATTTCATTGATTAAATTTTGATTTTATAAATCTCAAATAATAATTTTGATTTTCTGCTGTGAAATAGCTGCTTTTGTTTATATTAATTTTAAATAACAATATGGGATATCTTGCATGTTTTTAAATGGACAAATTTAATTACACACTTGTTATATTTAATTTATTTAGAAAATTTATAGTTTATACAAGAATTCAGTACAAATTAACTTTATAATTGTTAATTATTTAAATACAAATACAATTTTTATTGTTAATTATAGTATCTGTTTCGAAATAATATGTAATAAGTACCTGATACTTATTGATCTGTAAATTTTTATATCATTGTAAATTTTCATTTTTTTCCTTTTTTGTTATCAGGTTGTCCTTTTTTTGTCAAATACGTTGAAAAAAAGTATTTTCTATCAGCTCCTCCAGGATAAACCAGTAGCAGTATCACAATATGTGGAATACTTATCGACAAGGCATTTAATGACTGATTTAATTGATTTATTATCGTAAGTTGATATCGTTTATGGAGTTGGTACTAATTAAAAACAACAATGCACTTTTGAATAGAATCTCCAAAGCCGGCACAGATATAATAATCCCAATCATTTCCCAATCAAAAATTCCATACCGCATATTTTAAAGGCTGCAATGGCTGCAATGTTTAATGGAGAAATCAAAGAACTTTTATTAGTTTTGAAAATTTGTCACGAAATTAAATTCAATTTCGCTCCGCGTCCCGAAAAATTAAGTTTGTTTGCAAGTAAAAAAGAAAGAAAATATAAATTTTTATTTTTTCCAGAATGCTGGGTCAGTCGAAAGAAGCAGCACTGAGACAATTTAAAATGGCAACTCAGGGATCGCAAACTGTCGAAATGAAAATGAAAAAACTTAATGCTTGTTACAGAAATCACTTTTCCGAATCTGACTTAAAGGACAAGCAATTCGTGTACAGTTTTATAAAATATCTCGGTGGGTGCTCCAAATGCCCGATAGTTTTTAATCGAAAACGAAGGAATTTACGGCGATCTATATTGGAATAATTCTTGATTAATTGAAATTGAAATTTTTTGATGAAATTTTTGAATTATTGATTTCATTGAATTGAAATTAATTGAAGTAATTGAATTCTAAATTAATTGAGATGCCGGCGTTTCTTTCTTAATTGCAACAATTTAAATTTCAGAATGGCTTCAATCCGTCGACACTAGCAGTCAAACGATACCGAGCAATTCGGCGTTGTCCTCGTTGGAGTACCTTTGCAAGAATCATTGGAACGAACCGAAGACGAGCAGCATTTCTCCGTGGTTTCTGGCTTCCCAACAAGGCATCAGCGATCGGCAATTTCAGTGGATAAGCTTAACTGCCAGAGCTTCGCTGCAAGCCTGGGATGATATTGAAGGAATTTTTCTCACTAAGGTACCATGGGGAAAAGCTCGAATTCCAACCTTTTATATATATTTTTATTTATATTCATTGCACAGTTTTCAACGACGAAAATGTTGCTGTGCATATATCAAATATTTTGTAAGATCGGCGACCACGAACCTTTTGGAATTAATAATAATTTTACTTTTAAACCTGTGACTTACTTAAATGACTGAGAACATTAAAAACTTTTTTTCTGACAATACATGTATATGCATCCGATATTATTTTAACGAAATGTATATGGTTACACACATTTTATGAAATGAGTAGAAGAAAAAAGAAAACCTACAAGATTTTTAAAGTAGATGATTAATCAAAAGTTTATATCACTTCTTTAAGGGCATACAGAACAGACACATTAATTTGAGCATATAATCTGTCAGCATTCGAACATCAGAAGTAATGATTTTTTTTTTTTTAGGAAATTATGCACACTCATAAACGTATTATTTTCATAAAAATAAATTTTACTTGCTACTTTTTATTTTATACGGATTTTGTTTTCATATTTTAATTGTATCCGTTATTCAACAGGGTTGGATTGGAGGCAAAAAGTTAAAAGGTATTATACAGGTGGAAAAAGTTATTCTTGAGCTGCACCGTCGAAAAGCTCCGAACGCTGTTTTAGCCCAGTATTTGGCACTGATAGATAATGTTGAGAAAAGGTTGGAAATGTCCAAGCAATTATCTTGTCATTCGCTAACAATCGACGTAAGTGACGGATTGATGGTTGCTCTTTGTTTTAAAAAATGATCCGGAAGCCACTCTCTCCCACTGATTGGGAATGCCTGATCGCGAGATTAATTTTAAAGTGAACAAAAATAAGAATGAGAATTATAAATTTTCAGATCTATGTCTCCATGAAGGATCGGCAAGGTTTGGTCGATTATAAAGCGAACCTGAAACCGCAATCAGAAGATTACATTCATGCCGAAATTGCCTTGCGGTCGCCCGTCAAGTGGAAAAACTGATTAATGGGAAGTTTCACTAGATCCTGGTGCAAAAAAGAAATGATAAAATAAAAGCCATTAACATTTGTACATGTTCCTATAAAAAAATCTCAATTTGAAAGACGGATACTCGATATTATTTAAAACAATGTAAAACTTTCAAGAAAAGGAATCAAGCATTAAGAGAGTGAAAATTTACAATTAATTTTCAAACTAATGCTTAATTTGTTATTTTTATTCAGAATTTAATTCCCATTTAATTGAAATGGTTGCATATTAACCTGTAACATATGCTACACAAATGACTGTAATTAAAAAATTATTTTATTAGTTACATCTTTTAAAACTCAGGCTGTGAAATTAAAAAAACTATTCTTTGTTAATATCTATGGTCATAAACAAAATTAGTCATGCAAATTAAAATTATTAATGTTTATATGTTTACTTAATAATACAATACAGAAAATATTTAATTTAATTATAAAAATCTATTTATTTAACCATATCAACTATATATAATATCAATAACGCAAAATCTGAATTTTTACAAAAACAATCCTTGCATACTTTCAAAATGTAATCTGTTTAATGAAAAAAATCAATTTTATAGTGAAGCTTTACTAAATATTTGTATTATTGTTTCATCATATAATTTATCTATCATCTAAAATTACAATTTAGATTGTTTTTACATGATGTTTATCAAGAAAATCTTAAGAACAAAAAGATGAACTTCTGACTGGAAAAAAGAGTTGCATCTTACATACTTGAACTAATTGGAAAATTTTGATGATTTATGATGATAACATTCATCATATATTAAGCGTATGTATTACTTCTTTCTGTACTTCCTATTTCATTATTTTTCCCTGAATAATTCTTGTCAAATTTAATTGCAATTTGTTTTAATTCTACCAATTTATTCATGTGATTTATATTCATATTTAATGCAAACTTCCTCAACATATTACAGTTGAATTTAATTAATATATACTACAATTAAATTTAATACAATTTTTAATTGTATAAGTATTAGGAAACAATCAAGGAATGTAAATGGAATCTGCAGTAATTCTTGTAGTACTTTAACCATAAGAATTAAATAAATAAAAAAAATGTTAGAAAGTACTGTGAAAATATACGAAAAATTGAATGCTTACCAACTCAAGCTGATGGAAAACAGCCAAAGGAATTAAATTCTCTTGCTTAATCAAAAGCAAAGATACATTATTTTACACTTCACAAATATAATCTCTAGTAGAGTATCAATTTTCCTACAAGCTAGTTTTTGTAATAACAATAATAATTATATATTTCTAGCTCAATTAAAGTACCTATCCCCTATTTCAGCTGATTAAATATTTCCTTCCATATAATTGTACTTTCTTCTCAAAGGCAACTGATTTGATGGGAGTCCCAATTTTATAGAAGGGATTCATAGAATACTGTAAAAGTATCATTTATGAAGTATTTGAAACAATAACTACTAAATGCAAACACAATTTATTCACCATCTTAAAGTTACCTTAATGTATGTCTCGTAAATTTCCATAAAAAAATTTTTAATTCCATCATCGTTTTTATTATCATGAACCATAATAAACCTCATATGACTAGCAGTGACAAATGCGGACACAAACCATTGATTAAACTTGTCAACTGCCTTCAAATACATATTATTTGACTTCCACATGTGTTCATCGACTAAATCTAGAGCGGCATGTGCTATGAATTCGTTCAAATGCCGATGATCTTCTTTCTGGAGGATGAATGAAAAAAGAAAACGTTTCATAAAACGTCCAACTGTTTACAACTCCAAAAATGCATCTAAAATAACGCTAACCTTCGGCTCCTTATTAGATGGAGTGAATTCTATTTCGTACACCGGATTATCGTTATGGCCCACAATCACAAAATAATAGCTCCCAGACATATTAACGAAAACGAAAAAATGAAAATGTTAGAAAACAACATTAACCATGTTTATAGGAAAAAACAAAGTTAACGTTAACGATTATCGATTGCTCGATATCGTTCGATATAAGAATCCATCGATTAAGAGGAAGTGACGTAAAGAATCATATCAACCAATAATTTCGTATTCATTAAACACCGTTATTGCAAATAAGAGAGCGATAATTCAGAGCTTCATATCATTAATTCAGCCAGAAAATTTTCGTTTCTTGATTACATTAAATATTGTCTTTCCATATGATTATCTTTACGAGGCGAAATCTCGTAATTACGAGAATCAGATGGTAATTATTCCACGTAAAATGTAAAATTTAATTGCAATAAGGGAGCGGCAGACCAAATGTGGTTCCTTCGCTCGTGTTGTGAAGCTGAGACGCTACTATCCAAGCTGTGCCTTGAGATTACATGATTCGTCAAATTTACAAAACTACTATAATTAATTATTTTTTGTTAAATCTGAAAGGTTTTTTTCCACCACACCAAATTGAAGCGTGATAATCGATTTTTATCAATGAAAACGATGAAGAGTATTTAATTCGAAACACATTTAAAATTCTAGCAGATGCATAACCGATTGGCAAATGAGAATGACCTTCAGAAATGATCGTTAAAAGGAAAAAACCTTAGAGATAAATCTTCACCGAAGCGTTTTAAAAAACAAAAACCGGAAATTAATTGGAAAGTCGTGGAATCAGACAGCTTGAAGGATCAACTTCGCCCGATTCAGTTGCAGAAACAAATTTTTTTTCTAAAGATTCAATTTTCCATTAGATTATTATTTTAATTTCGCGAGGGGATTAACAGGAGACATCGGAGTTAAATCAGCTAAGCGCGATTTTCTCGGTCGAAAAGGATTCGCCGGAGAAAATTGAAGTGGCTCAAAATGGATTCCGAGGAAATGCAGTAAAAAGGTAAAGTTGTAAAACCTCGGCGTTTTTTGCCCCTAAATGAAATATCGAAAAAATTGACGATCCCGCATTTGAGATCCCACCTAATTTATTACAACCGTAAGAAATAGAATTCCCCCCCTTCCCCCCATTTTAAGTAAAACTTTGTAATGAAAACGTTGAAAGTGAGGAAAAATGACACTTCATTGCATAAGATTTCGGCTGCTCCCACGTCGGAATTTCGAAGACTCGGCTGCAGTCAACACGCGACTTCGATTATCGCCGGTTTAAATGACAGGTTCTTGTCATGCGGAAATTATGTGGATCATTGAAATACGGAATTCGGCTGCAGCTTTTCCGTGTCGGTTTATCAGATTCGCTTGTGAGCAACTAACATTCCGATTCCGGAGCATGAAAACAAAGTATTGTCGGATAACGTATTAGGCAAGTTCGGCAGGTACATGAAAATGACGCGTTCCCGGAGTTTGATAAGGGAAAATGGTCCAATCGGTGCCGCCTGCCGGAAGTTAAACGATACCGTTTAACAGGTAACTTCGGTTACAAAGTGAACGATTTTTAAACTATACACAAAATATAGCTTAATGAATTGTCGGCTGTGGTTAATTTCGGAACTCGCAAAAACAAGTCCGCCCGGGATCGCCGGTTAAAAGGCGCCGCGTACGTTCAAAGCGAGTTAGCCTTTGCGGGATTTGCGTGTCATCTGTGTCGGGGATGCTGCAGGAGCTGACGGTCCCCTCAACTTCCGAAGCTTCCCCTTGCAGAGACGCTCGCTGTACCCGGGAAGCTTTACCTCCGACCGTTCGAATCCCATGCGTTTCCGCCTCCCCCCCCGACAGCTTTTACCGGCGGTCTAACCTTTGACTTTTCGAAAAAAGCAAAAAATTAAAATAATAAATTCACAATGCTCGGAATCGCATAAAATCCGAATCCTTCTTCCCATCCTTCCGGGAGGAAAAAGCGCGGCGGGGGGGCGGCGGGAAGACGCGGACCCTCCTCTAAAATCAGCAAGAATCTCTGCGTTTTCCCTTTGGAGTCCCGGACCGGAAGTTGAGTGCCCCCATCCCGGATCCAAGATTTTCCCCGAGGCAGGAAATTTGAAAGAGGCTTTCCCCGTTCCAGCAGCCGACCCAGATCCGAATTTTCTTCTTCGTACCACGTGCCAGGGGTAAATACGAACTTTTTTACCTCACGGTTTTGTTATCGCGTTGAAAAAGGATTTCCTAAGGGCATCTCGACTGGCTTCCGTTTCGCCCAGCGACGTCGCTGTCGTCGTCAAAGAAATCCCAGAAAGAGGATTACGGAAAAAAGCGTTTGAACAGTTTTGCGCTTTTTTCACCATGATCCCCTTTTTCGGTTTCGCAGATGGCGACAAGTCGTTTGTCGACAGCATGAGCGAAAATCGGAGGTTTAACAGCGCTAAGCGCACATTGCATGAATTGCAGTCCGGGTCGTCAGCGAATTCGTTTTGAGCGGCATTGTACCTGACGGCAGCAATGTGTGCCTCATGTGCACGTCGGATGAAAACTTCGGTCTGTATGTAATTTAACTGCATAAACCTGGAACGACCCGTTATCTGAGGGTGTATATATATATACTGATTGTTTTGTATGTTTTATAATATTATTAGTTAATTTATTTCTTAAATGTAAATATATTATTGAAAACCTTTTCGTCTGCGGCGTAATATATGCTTCATATATATGTCAGGTGAAAAATTTTTTTAATATAGTTCCATTTTACGGTCCGTTCATTGATATTTATATTTTTATTGATTATTATGTATGCTTTTAACCGCTCTATTGTTGCAATTTATGATCTGCAATAAAAATTTCCCGTTCAAAAAATATAGGGTTTTTTTCTTTTTTGCGTCGCAGCATATGAATTATAATTTAATGGACATCACAATTAAGAAAAATATTTTTAAATATTATTTTTTAAGGTTTTAAGTTCATTTGTCTGGATTTGGTGGCGGGATTTTTCTTCTGCTTCGCTGTAATACCATTTTAGAAAATAACCCTCCAGTGCGGTTCCAGTTTTAATCTTCGGCGTCTCCGCTCGCCGTCATTATTGACTTGATTGCGTTTAGGGTGAGAGAATTGCGTTTTGGTGCAGAATGAGCCTCGTCCATTTCCGGGGGTGCTGATTTCCCGGCCACGGTTTCAACCGTGCACCCCGAACGGGGTTTCTCCGATGGGGTGGCAACGGCAGGCGGATGTGAAACGACGCTCGACGTTCTTCCTGACCGAAGGGGTCAGGTACGTGATGGCTTTTAATCCCGTCGCAACTGGCAAAGGGAAATTTTTCCGTTCTCCCGGAGCGCGGGGGAGGATCCAACCCCCGGGGACGTATCCAATTGCGTTTCCGAAGCGCGGCGGGGATGTGCGAACGTGTCCCGCTACTCCTGGGGGAGGAAGAAGCTTCGGGAACCGGCGAAAAACTTCCTCAGATTCTTCGGGATCTTCGGCGCTGTCGTCACTTTCGGTCCTTTCGCATTTTTCGGCCGCCCGAACGTGCACGCTGAAGTTTTTTTTTTTTTTTTCCTTTGGCTTTTGCTTTTTCTTCTGCACGGATTGGAAGTTTAACTTATCGAGCTTTGGGGAAAGGCGGCAAATCTGCATCTTTTTTCTCCTTTGCCGCTCCGGCGGATGCTCTGCGAGAGTTTTTAAGCGAATGGTTCCTGGTTTTTGAACTCGACTTCGGCCGACGATGCTGTGCTCCTTGCGAGGATTGCATTTCTGCCTCCTGGCGTCTGTCGTCTTCGCATGTATTTCAGGTTGTCCATTTTGCAGCGCTGAGGGGATTCGAAGTTCTGGGATGTGAACGATACGCCTTTTTTTTTTTTTTTACGTTTGTTCCCATTTGTTCCTCCTTCTTTTTCAGGTTTCGACTGTTGGACGGCACCGCAACAGACGCACTTGCAATATCGTAATTATATACAGAAGAGAACGGTGAGTGCGAAATCATTTATTGCACTGCAAAATACATTACTTAATTTCCGCGTTTAAAAAGAAACAGTAATAATAAAATGGAAAGAACTTTTAGATTTTCCATGCAAATTTCTTTCCGATAATATTTCCCGTGTCGAAGTAAACATCAAAAAATGATCTAAATGAAAACAATTTTCATTCCATATTTGAACACACTGAAACGGAACAAGCAGTTTTATGAGTGCGATTCCCTTAAACTACCTCGTTAGACTATTTCAATTTTTCGTGTTAGACATTAAACTAAGTGATCTGTCATTTTAAGTTACATCAATTTTTTAATTAGTGAATCGAAAATTTTCTTAAAAGGATAAACGTGAAAATATCTGATTTGTGGATTTTCCTTCCGCATCGGTACAGGAAGAAAAATTCGCAAAACGCGGTTGTAAATTTAAATTTCCCAATTTGATAGACCGAAATACCGTCGGAACTGCCTGAACATGTAGTCTCTGAATGTACAGAAAGCAAAAGTTTCCTGTATTTCACCCTTCTTTTCTCTCTGTTGCCCCTTCCTGCCAATGTTCCGTATATTTACTGCCATAACTTTACATTATACGCGACGTGAAGCAAATTGCCTGATTTATATGCTTATTTTTTAAATATTTTCCTTTCTCAGACCGTTCGACAATAAAATATTCGCGTTGTTGCGAGCGTTTTTCAATTACAACGGTAATTAATTTAGTAACCGTTTTCATCATTAAGGAATAATTAATTTGCACTGAGAAAATGAAATCATTCTGAACGGACATTTTTTGCGCAATAAAAATTCAACATTTAAATTTCTTCTACTCTTTCCCTGCTCGACATATGGTTAAAAAGGAAGAAAAATGTTTCCGCGATCCCGCGATGCCACCACTGAGACCATGTTAAACGGAAATGTGGAAATACCTTTGGGTTCTGATGTGTCCCTCTTCAATTTTTTTCCAATGGTTTTATAAATCCGTGGATTGTGAGAAACCTTTAGACCGACCTATCATGTATGACCCATTGAAAAGAAAGGGAAGTTGAAAATCACAAGATTTTTCTTTCATACACAAAAAATAATGCTTTTACCTTCGAATACATCTTGAGGGAAACCATCCACTTCATAAACCGATATTCTTTTTTGTTCTCGTAGCATTAATTTTCGCAACAAACGCGAGCGGCTGACGCTGCGATTGATGTTAAAGTAAATCGGAAAAAGGTTCACGAATTGATCTCTTTTCAAGATAAATTTCGACAGAGGCTTCAAAGGCAAGTGATCAGAGGCAAAGTCGTCAGTTGCTCAAAATTTTCCTTCT
Organism: Ricinus marginatus; assembly: GCA_028565995.1. Taxonomy (NCBI): domain Eukaryota; kingdom Metazoa; phylum Arthropoda; class Insecta; order Psocodea; family Ricinidae; genus Ricinus; species Ricinus marginatus. Next base: position 833,043 of record JAOWBB010000004.1, read on the forward strand.
CCCCACGGATTTTGGCTCGTTCATATAGATCGAATGAACTGTGATAGTTGGATTTGTGCAACAGCAACGGAGGAAAGATCAAAGCTTCGGCAAATGTGTAGATATTTTGATCGCTTCCCTTTTTTCACATAAATCGCAGCTAAAGTTGTAGTTTCTCCGGCCCTAATGTTAATTCATCCTCCTGAACTGAGTTTTAAAAATTTTCCTGGACAACGAGTTAAAAAAAAAATTTAGGAAATTTGATATTATTATTTAATAATAACACCAAATTATTAATCATATTTGCATTTAATAAAATGTTCAAGCTGATGTAGCGGGAAACATGAATCTGCCAAAAGATACAGTTTTTCGTATTCAGATTTTAATCAATAATATAATTCGCTATAAGTGTATTTTTTTTTTAGAAGAAAATATTTTTAAATAAAAAATAACAAAATAAAAGATAATATACAGAGTAAAAATAGTATTCGAAAATTACAATTATATATATGTATATCCATACATAAATCAAACCCAAATTTCGATAAGGCCACTCTATGTATGATAATATTATTAAAAAACAATTGTGTGAAAACACAGATCCAGAATAAACTGAACTTAAACCTGAAATAACATACTGAATATGATATATAATATATATATATATAATGGATTAATTGAAAGTAACCCCTATTGTTATACATAACTGTAGCAATTCCGTAAACTTATGTGAACAAAATCATCACAAACTATCTCGCAGGTTGTGTAAATGTGCGATAGTTCCTACTTTGAAATCTTTCTCAATGTATATTAGTTCCTTCAAAAATTCTTATATTTCCAATTAATTTTTATAAAAAAAATTTTAATGTAAATGAAGTTTGGCTTTTGTAATTAATTTAACATTGTTGTTTTCTTATATAACCTAACTCATCCAATAATCTCAAATGTAAACCTAATACAATCTAGTTAATTTTCTACATTAAAAGCTGGTCTTGCGACATACATTAATGTGACTCTTTCTTATAAGTAATGTAAGTTTATAAGTGGGAAGGTATATTGTCAACATGTCAATTTAATTTCGCAGATTTACAACTTTTTAATCCGGCAATTTTAATCGATTCGCAATCTCAGCTTTCTAAAATGAACAAAACTATTCTGGAAAATTATGATCGTAATAAATTCATCAAAATTTCATTTATTTCAGAATTATCAGTATAATTAATATAAATATATGCAAAATTTAATCGAAGATAATTATTTTTTAAAGTTCAAAGATTACTTGCAATTTATGATTTTAAAATTATATTGAAAAAAAGATTATATTATAGTTTAACGATGAATGCCAAGTGAAAACCAAAATTTTAACATCGCCGAAATAAAACGATTAATTTATATTTAGAGTATAATTTTTTATAATTTTGTATAATTTTTGATGTATTTAATTATTATATAAATATAATTTAAAAAACTGCTTAATAAATACCGAAAATGAGGCTGTAATTTTTTTTTTTAACTAGGACTTACTAATTATTATGTTAACTTTTTATTAGCTTCATTTATTTCAAAAATAAGTCTTTGAACAAATTTTATGTTTTGAAAAGTAAAATTTTTCACGTCCAAATAAAATTTCGAAACTCGTTATGAATTTCACGAAGTTACAAAAAGCGAAGATAACATATTATATTGAAATTTTTGAGCCTTTAATGGAGATGGCATACTTATATAAAGGGTATTTCTTTTATGAGATCAATCTTTTTACAGCAAAATTTTTAGCCTTTAAAAAATCCAATTATTAATTCATTATATTTCTAACAGATCAATAATTTTAATTCTGTAAATTATAAATGTTGATTTTAATTTTTATCATTTGGTATCTCAACATCAGGGTACAAAATCAACATGATTTATTTAGGAATACCAGTAATAATATTTCATACTTTAAACCTAATGAACCAATGGTATATACAGAAATATTCATCAGTTATAATATTATATATATCTGATCATTTTAACTTATGCTGAATTATTAGAATTATTAATAGACATTTATAATAATTTTTTTCAATTTTAATATGTTGCAAATATAAAAATAATATTTTTTTCGATTCATATAAATATGAGCCGAAGTAATTTCATGTTTAGTCGTTAATAGTGCTTCATTTACTACTTTGATAAAGGGGAAAAAAAGGAAAAAGTTTTGAATTTTGTGCATAAAAATCTATAAAAACATTTGTATAAAAAAATAATACAGTATTTTAACACATAATACGACCTGCTGACCGTTTTTTAATATCGATTTAACAAACCGATACATACACCTACATATATATAAATATATATATATAAAAATTAAATAAAAATATAAATATTCATAAAAAGTGTCTTCTTATATCGTATCTAAGAAAGTAAAAAATGAATAATTTTGATTATGAAAACACTATAAGAAAACTATATTCCTAAATTTATAAAAATGAAAATTTTCTTACTTTTTTAAAGGAACTTAAATTAATACAATATTTCTCTTTTTATGGTTTCAGATAATAACTTTATTGCAAGTGCATTTTAAAAAGTTTTGTTGTAGTCCGAAGCATCCGTTGAAACACCTTGAACTTGGTGATTATTTTACCGTAAAATCATACACTATCATAGCAGTTATTAAATGCAATTCTTTTATTATGACCTTTTTTTCCTTTCATACTTATTTATCGTGAAATAGAATGCAACCTTATCCACAAAGTTAAGAATTCAATTTTTAGTGTTAATTATATTAAAAAATTAATCTTCAGGTTTTGCCGCAATCCAATGAAACCGGTGATAATTACAATAATAAATTAAGACGCAGAAATCTTATAAACAAAACTTAACTAAAATAGAAAAGTTATTTTTTTTTTCTTTTCAATACAGTCTACAGTTGGAGGCCGGGTAAGTAAATAAATTAAATTATTTCATTCACATTATATCATTATCCTTGGCTTAGTTTTAATAAATTGTTATTCTTGTAAAGTATGAATGAAATAAACGTTGAGAATGCAATTGTCATTGCCACCTTCATGCTTCGTTTTATGAAATTAGACGGATGTTCGTAATTCCAAATGGATACTAAAACAAATCGGATTGTATTGTTCTGGTAATAAATGATTTATAAAGGTTCTTGATTGTATTCGTTTTTCCTCCCCGTTTCGAAAAACTAAAATGTAAAGACATTTAAATTTTTTCATTTGATCTCAACCTAAAACATCTCGAAAACTCGTATTTCGTTTATAGTTCTGCAAGGTGCAAGAAAACTTTTAAACGTTTGCCATTTTTCTGTGAACAAGAAAGCAAAATTGCGTTGTTGAAACACTGTAAATCAGTTCAATCCATAGCAATCAAATTTTTATCAGTTTTATGGCAAATTTCAAAAGTTTAGTTCACTTAAAAAACACTCATGTGTAATACATATGCACAACAAATATTTTCGAATGAATTAAACCGCGCCCTTATCCAACGACATTTCACATGCATTTGAATGTCTTATCTATCTTATGAAAAATTTTAAAGCATTTCGGAAATATATTTCCCGGATTTTAACTTTTTTTTATAACAGGATTTCCGTCGAAATTTGAAAGATGGCGACAAATTTCGGATCCGCTCCACGAAGATGCCCGAAAGCTCGTTACACTTCGGAGTAGCAAAGACAGCATATACTTAATGAACTTTGTTATAATTAAAATGGGATCGATTGTCTGAATTAAAACTAATATTAATATGTTTAAAGTGCTGCGTTTAATAAAAGAAAAAGAAATTCAAACGCTCCGAAATCAGACATCTCTTCAACGCAAAATAAATAAAAACATGCTCTTCTAATTTTTAATCCATTATTACGGGTAACGGTTCAAACAACAATAACGATCAACACTGGCATTGTACTTATAATCATTAACTCTTGTTTTATATCAAAATGCTCAACTGCCTAGTTCTTTTAAATAATTTCGAAAACCGAATGCTCTTTAAGAAATTTTTTAATTATGGCATGAGATTATTAAAAAAAAAAAAATACTTGCTGAAAATTTCAACAAATGATTATTTTTAAACTGAAAATGAAAATCTTTCCTCAAAGTTTTCAAATTTTACGTAACGTAACATTAATAATTATTTTTTTTTTTATCGTTTCCTAATGGACTTCTCGTTTACAGATTGTAAGTATCAACATAAATGAAACATTTTCACCTTATGATGAAAATTCTTTTTCTTAATAATTTTTTGGTTTTTTTTTTCTGTTTTCCACGCTACTCTTCAGATGTGTCAGGTAAGGCGATTAATATTTAATACTAACTTTAAAAAATTTAAAGACGTAACCGTCTACTTGGTACGCTAAGTCAGGAATAATGATGTTTGCATATATTAAGTCATTTTACGTTTCCAGTTTCTTAAAAACCGGCCGCCATCCGATTGATACCTCGCACGAGAACCCGAATGTTCCATCAAAGATCCCATTTTATATTCATAATTCACGGTTCACTTAATAAACATTAAAAATTTCGGATTCAACAGCAAAAATACCATTTGATCTTTGATTTCGGTTGCGGTTATCGCGAGCGACTGCAAATTCAATATAAAAAAGTCAAAAAAAAAGAAAATTTAGCGGAAAACAAAGTAGTATACACTAAAATCATTGCAACTGTGGTCTTTGGTCTGTCAATTTACTAGAAGTTCATAATTTACCCGGGTTGCAATCTTTTTATCAACAGCACATTCAAATCATCAACCAAGAACTCTATCAAAATTTTTTACTCTATTACTGTTTACGTAGCTTAAATTTAAATTTACAAAATTAATGAAACAGAAACTTATAAAATTCCAAAAATATATATTTTTTATATATTGCTTTCTTTTTCATTTTTATGCTTTCCCCAAGATGGATGGCAGGGTGAGTTTGATTCCAGCAATTGAGAATTCTTGCTGATTGAAAACGAGATTGAAAGTTTAACAAATTTTATCGTGCCGATTTATAAAATTTAACCTAATGTTTGGATCTCGGCCGATGCTGTGTTATTAAATGAAAAAAAAATGTTATTACAATCACATATGATATAGTCTGTAAGTCTATAATTGCTGAAAAAATCTAATTTTCTATTAATATTACTTTCTCGAGTTTAAAATGTTATGAAATATGTGCGAAACCTTAAAATAATATATTTTAAAAGTTAATAAAAAAATTAATAGTCATTTATACTTTTTAAATTGAACTGAGAACAATAATGTAATACCACTATTTAAAATGCAGGCAAAATTAGCATTCCAACAAAAAGTTTTGTTAATTTATTAATCCAAATTCATTCAAATGACATTTTGTTTTTTTAAATCTTTGTTTTACAAGCAAATTATTTACTAGCCGACCGGCGCTTATACAATTGAGATCACTGTTTTATAGAAGAGAAAAAGCTTAATGAGATTTATTAATTGTTTTCCTTACTGTTTCACGACTCGTGCAGAATTGTGGATCGGTAAGTACGATTAATTAAATACAAATTTCTATTCAAAGAAAATACAAAAAAAGAGGAGTGATGATGGCATAATCGAAATTTATTGTCATTCACAGTTTATTCTGGGTAAGAAATTCGTCATGTCACCGTGGATCGAATCTTCAGATACAAGAAGACGGCGTTTAGAATATTTCTTCACAAACAGACCAGAAAAAAGCGGCTTATGGAAGAGTACGTAAAACAAATTTTTTGGATAGAAAAATGGATGCGAACAAAACGTAGCGAATAAAACAAAAATTTAAAAAAAAAATGATTGGACTCGTTAAAGCGAGGAAATTAATAATTTTTCCACCTTAAATTTCAGATTTCCGAGGATTTCGCCATTAGCATATTTAAGATATATTTGTGACTTAAATCACGCCAATTTTTCTTCATCATTTTAAATTGTTTTCCGGGCATATTTTCGTTGCAAAAAGTATAATAAAAATAAAATTAAATTTCTTCTTCTAAATTATCTAAACTTGTTTTTCAAATTGTAACTCCATTCGTTGATTCAACGAGTCCGAAAAGGTTTTCAGATATTCATTAATGCCTAATTTTGAATGAACTGCATTACAATCGGGATAAAAACATACAAAATGTGAATAAGATGGGTTTTTTTGTATCATCAAACCAAACTTGGCAATTTTTATCTATTAATATTGTATCTTTAAACGTTAGAAGATATCCAGTTTGATTTCATTTGCATTCAGAAAATAAAACTTACAAAAAAGATTGCTATTCCGTACTGCAAAAAAACCCATATTGAAAATAAGTAAATTATTACGTACAAAAAAATTAATTCACGTCATTGTTACAGTAACTTTAATAATCATGTAATTAAAAGAAAAATAATTAAATTTTCATTCTGTATATTCTGTACATTTCTACATTAATATCAAATATACTGAAGAGATGCACAAATGAAAGACTAATTATTTCATCCAAATAAACGGCTTTAACTTTCTAATTCTGAATATCTAGCCATCATTGACCTCTTCACGTTATCCTTGTATGTGCTGCCTAATGAACCAGAACCCAAATTACTTCCTGAAGCTCCCAAGCCTGCCGTGGGTACTCTTTGATTCGCCTTAAGACAAAAATTTAATTATTTTTAAACTCGAATGTTTTATAAATTATAATGAGATTTGGCAATAATATTACATCACACGAAAAAGAAGGACTAAAAAATTGAAATCTACACTTCTAATGGAGGAAAACATAAATTAAATAATAATGTATCACCCAATTTCCAAACCAGGCATGAAAATAATAAAACTAACGCACGAATCTTTTGAACTAACACTGGATGTGAATTCGATAAAGATCTAAACTGGCACGAATTGGTCTAATCAAAGTAACTCTTAAAAATGGCCAAGTATATTTTATTAACTATAATTCTCTATAAGAAAACTATTTTTAAAATGTACATTTTCATTTGTTTGTTCTAACGGAAATCTGGGATGGAAAAAGTAAGATTACTCCATCAATTTTTTTTTTAAATAATTTATCTACTTTGAGATTTAAGAATTTTTAATTTTTTATTTGAATTTTGGAAATGATTTTTATCCTTTTTTATATCAGAACCGCAATAAGTAAAATTAAAAATGTAGACGCACCTGTATTATATCGGTTCTTCCTTGATTTGATCTTCCTAAACCCATACCTTCAGTCCAACCCATCTTTTGCAACATTTTGCTTCCTAAATTTTCAGAAGATATTCCACCTCTATTTGGCTCCTCGTAAATTTCTTCTTTTTCTTTCAAATATTTTTCCTGTGAATATAAATTTAATAATATAACCAATGAACACTCTTAAAACGCACATGTTATATACACCTGACTGTTTTTGCTTGTTAGCTAAATTGAAAAATTAATGTGTTATTTTAATCATTTTTAAAGTCCATTTTGACTGCGTAAAATCGGAAAAAAAATTAGTGTTACGAATCTAATACACACACACTCTCATGTACATTTATTCCAATAAAATTAAATTAAAAATTTTTTTAGTATCTTATCACTTTCATATTTTCTTAGACTTTCATAAACGTTGATATACATTTATAACAAATACATATTGTAGAACGAAAATTTTCCTTTTAAAGCGAATAAAATTAAATAATCTATTTACTTAAATTCAGGCAAATAGCTACGAGTTACACATATTTTATTTTAAATATAAAGCATTTATTATCTAATCATTTTCTGACAACTTAATCTGCATAATATTAATAAATTCAATAGTGCACGAATCTCATTTTATTTAACCTCTTTAACAAATAAGTAAAAAAAAATTCCGAAGTACTTTTCTTTTTTAATATATATATATATATTATAATTTATGCATTAATGAAAAAGAATCATATTGTTATATTTTCCAAATTTACAAAACCAAATTTCGATACCTTTTACACTCCAATAAATCCAAATAAATTCTTAAGTGTTACAAATTTTTTTCTTATTTTTTGTGGATTCGTATATCATAAAAGCAATAGCGATAAAAGGAGAATATTTTTTTTCTAAAACTTTGCAAAAACAGAATTAGATCTACATGTCATATTTAATAACTTTTTCTCAAATGTTAAACAAAATAATTTTTTAGCTTAGAAACGAAGAGATATATTTATGCATTTCTTTACGAAACTCCAAAAACTATTTGTTTCAGATTTAAATATGCAATACATATATTGTTAGACATTTTTTTCAATAATAAATTGTCCGAATGGAATTTGTTCACAGTACTCACTTTTAATCGATTCGGTCTCGGTTCGTCTGGAATTCCAAATTTTTCTCTCCTCTCCTTAGCACGATCTCTATACATTCTCTGAGGAGTACTGTCCATTCCTCTACTGGAATACCAGGCTTCTAAATTTTGTTTATGTAAATCTGATAACTGCTGATGCCTGCACAAGGCTTCTTTCGTGGGAAATTGCCTTTTGCATAACAAACAAGCTAATTTCACCCAATCCGTATGAAATTTATCCTCTGACTGAGCTTCTTCTGTTCCATCATCACTATCACTTCCCCCTCCGTAAGATGCAACCAAATTTGACTGAAAAAAATAAATATACAAAAAAATAAGGATCACATAAATTTTTAAAAAGCAATAAACATTTAATTTTATTAGTCACCTGAGTGTGCTCCGAAGGAGGAGCAGGTTCCGGAAAGCTTATGGTAGATGATTCCTTTCTTTCAAGAACTGCGAAAGCTATATCGGCCGTACTTGCGGATTTGGCGGCGGCTTGAGCCTGCTGAATTGCCACGGCATTCATTTTGGCTACTTCTTTCTTTTGATTTAAAGTTTTTGCCCATCTCTCCATGTCCTAATGAAAACAGAAAATAATTAATATTATGCACCGAGGTTTGATTCATAAGCATCCCATCAAACAGTATCCGTAAATCTTACTTTCGCTATCCTCTTGGCTACTTTCACCTTGTCTTGACTTTTGTCTTTTTCTTTATCCTTCTTTTTGTCGTCCTTATTTCCTTCTTCCGGTTTAGCATTGTTCCCCGATTTATCGTCTGCAGGAGCAGGCATATAGGCCCTTTTCTCTGCATCCCAATAAAGAAATATCTGATCCTGACTGTGATAATAATACTGTGAAGCTGCGTCATAATATAAGCCCGTGTGCTGATCGAAGAAATATCCGGAGGTTTCATCGTAAGTGTATGAACTAACGTCTGGCTCTCCTAAAGAAAGAATAAAATCGAATTTACACTAAATAAACCAGCAATTAAGAGAAAACTATAATTATTAATAAAAGAAAATTATTAATTGATTTTCAAAAAGAAAATTCTGTGAAATGAAAAATTGTTTCCTTCAAATTTAGCCAAATTAATTTAATTTCGAAACTAAAATAAAAAACAAAAGCAAAACTCACCAATGCTAGTATTGCCGATCAATTGTCGCGAAGACAGATAACTTGCTGACGTAATTGGAGTCACTGTTGAAGGAGTAGTAGATGCTGCAGAAGCAGAAATGACAGCTTTTTTTGACTGAGCCTGAATGATTGCTGACTGTGCCACAGCGGCAGCGACATTCGTTCCTGTACCTTGCGTCACAGGATTTGAACCCTTTAAATTTTTAAAATGGTTTAAAAATTTTTACTTCAACTTTGAAATTCTTCGGGATAATTCAAGTGTCAGTGAAGTTTACATACTTGTGATATCTGTGTGGTATAATACTGCGTATAATATTGTACATATGCAGCATGCTCCTGAGGTGTTGTGGCGTACATTTGCGCACTGTATTCAGCTAAACGCGGAACATCTTCCAATTTATAATCAGTCTCTGATATTCCACAAGCTGCCCACTGGCTCTGTGTTAACGCCGAAGGTTGGGATTGAGGTTTATCTAAATGTAACTTGCAATAAGATACGCTCACTAAAAAAACAAATTGAAATTTTACATTTAAAAAATTGGACTTCAATAAATTTGAGTCTAAAATATGATGATGAGAAAATATGAGAAATGTTTACTACCTTTTCGACCTTCAACCGTTAACGTGGATGATGTCAGAGCATTGTACAATTTTATAGCTTCCAACACATTCTTCATTTCCAAATAGCATATGCCTCTCGATAAATTTGTCAGAGTATCCCTAGCAATTTGACATGACTGTATTGGAATGTTGGACATATTACTAATTTCCTTCAGCAAAGTTTCTTCATTTGTTAACACATCCAAATTTCGTAAAATAAGTTCTATAAAATATAAAATAATGTAAATCGCAGGAAATTGAAGTTATTAAAATTATTTAAATAGGACGATAAAATAATTTTTTAGAAACATTTTAGAACTGCTTTCACACTTTTCTTGGAAATTTATTATAAGAGAAAATAATATACTTGTAGTAGGATGCGGGCTGATTTCATTACTGCAGTCTAATCCATCACTAGCTTCTGGTCTAGGTGTATGACACTTGAAGCAAGACACTCTTTTCTTGAAATTATGAGCAAAGCACTGTAAAAAAAATATTCTAATGTCATCTATCTGAAAATATATATACATATAAAACTGACTTTAGTAATGTAAATTACCTTAGGACAATCCCAATCAGAAGGGGGCATCCACACAGAGGAGGGCAGGTTGTCGTTGCTGATGATGCTGAACTGCATAATTGCACGATACTGATCTTGAAACATGAGAATGCCCTGAAACAGAACAAACAGTTTTGATGAAAAAACCTCTCTTAGGTGTTAATTCATATTCCCCTGCGTGGAGTTTTCTTCAACCCTCATAAAGAATATGCCAAGAACATACGAATTTGTTCAAATAAAAAAAAATTATAAAAAAAAGAGAAAGAAAGAAACGAATAAAATAAATAAAGCCAGAAGCAGTTTTATCGGATATGATACTGTTTTTGTTTGCAACTCAAGTAAATTCATCCGTTAAAAAGTGTCTCAAAAATTATATACATTTAAATCAATTATAAGAATAACACTTTTCTAATATCAATCTTCAAGGATTATCTTAATTACAGTTTAAAATAAAATGACTGTATACAGATTTAATTTTATCACAACAATCAAATAATTAACTGAAACATTTGTTATCCAATATTCAAATCGACGACAATTCATCAAATTATCCCCATTATAATGTAGTAAAATATAAACTTCTATTGTGAATACAGAGATATAAATTCTACACGTTTACAATGTCATTTCGCGATTTATTTTTAAAAATACAATTATCTAAGAAAAAAAAATCTTATAAAAAGTCCTCTTTTTCTAGTTCACGTAAAGTAATAGAAGTCGTCTAGAAATATAAAATTCAGGAACAATTGCTTATATATTTATGTATATAAAGTTAATAAGTGAATAAAAATGACATGCCTATTTAAAATATTCCTGAATATGAATTTATGCTATCGTATTTTTTTTTTTAAAAATATATTTAATGAGTTTAGATACCGATAAAATGATCACAAGCAAATGGAAGATAGGAAGAATCGCGATCCATGTGATATTGAAAAAAATTCAATGAAAAAAATTAAATTGTTTAGTTATCAGTGTAAAGTAAAAAATAATAATTAAAAAATAAAAAATAAAAAAACGATAAAAAACTTCAAACTGAAGTAATGACTTTTTACTCGACATTGTCCATGAACAGAAGATGGAGGGCCTCGGGGCCAGATTGATGGGCGCCACGGCCTCGGGGCCGAGCGAATACGTCTAGCAATTGAATACCTGTTTCATCTCCATCCAAAAGCGTGCTTCTTCCGTACTGTTAAACTCCACGAATGCAAACCCTCTCGATGCACCTATAAGATGGATCAACACAAACAATGTCTAAAATTAACCACAATTTATTTTTTTTTATGTTTTCATCCCGGGACTTTTTCTTTTTTTTAAACATTTTCTTTATCCAAGTGCTAAGTTTGCTCACTGGAAGTTAAAGAGCTACTTAAGCAAAACCCATGGCCAGGTCAAAAAGTTTGACAAACAAGGATCAAGGAAAAATCTGTATGTATAAATACATACGTATTGAGGGAAAGATCTTTCATCGCAGTTTGATGAAATGTGATAGATACCTTTGCACCATATTCATGTCTTAAATGCGAGAAATTTAGTTTTCTTTTTTTTGTCAGAATACGTTAACGAGCAAAGAATCCAAAAATGAGCGGTTAAAAAAACAGTAAGATAAGCAGAAGAATGAGTGATTAATAAATAAGACACCAACCGATTTTTAGGGCAGAATTTAATTATTGGATACCTGAAAATTATGGTGAATTTTGGTCGAGGATTGCTAAGGAGAAATTACCAAGACGACCAGTGAGCAATAAAAACAGGAACGTCGAAAGCCGTTTACTCCACTTTCTTTGTTTTATAAAAGATTTTATAAATTACCTGTTTCTTTCTTCCTAATTAAGCGTATATCCTTAGGCATCATGCCGCACTGGAGAATGTCCTGCCGTATCTGAAAAAAGAACAGTTTAATAACAAAATACTGTGCAGTTCTATGTGCATTTATATAATGTGCATGAAATATAAAATAAGAAAAAACATACATCGTTCTCGGTTATGTGCTGAGCCAAACCGCGAATCATGACGGTCTCATTCGGTGTCTGAGTTTTGTAATTTGCCGCTTCTAGGCTGAATTTAGAGTCCATTGGATCGTTGGATAATCTGTGGCGTTTGGAGGGTAGATCGTCATCCCGCTCTCTGTCTCTATCTCTATGGCGGTTATCATCTCTTCTACGATGACCATCATCATCGTCTCTTTTCCGTTTGTCCTTCGGTGATCTTTCTTTTCTCTCTCTGCTGCTTCGTCTGTTACTCCTGGGCATGTCCCTGCCAAACTGATCCTTCTCTGATCCTTCTTTATCTTTTCTTTCCCTTGATCTGTCTCTGCTACGTTTTTCCTTCTCCTTCGAACCTTCCTTTTCCACAGAATGCCTTAGCTCCCTGTCATTTGAATACTCTCGTCTTTCTCTTCGTTCAGTCGGTGAATCTCTTTTCGAATCCAAATCCCTCCTGTCTTTTGACGAATGCCGATCCCGAGATCTATGACGCGATCTATCTCTTTCTCTGTCATCACGATCTCTATGTTTTTCACTTCTTTCTCTCTTCTCGGTTCGTCTATGATCTGGATTGTTTTGATATTGAGCAATTTTGCCTTCTTTAAATTCCTTCTTCATTGATTTTAAATCTGCATTTTCCTCTTCACACTCTGTACCTGGAGGTTTGTATTGCCAAAAATTATGGCTAGTAGGCTTTTCCTCCTTATTATGTTTAGGTGAAGATTCATTTTGATTCCAATTTTGAGAAACTTCTCCACATCTCTCTGGATAAAATATTTCTGATGCAGGCACAGGTGCACATAAATTTGGTGCAAATGCTGATTTAAGAGATGAAAATTAATTGATAATTTGAAACATCAATGTGGTTTGTTAACAATTAATGTAATTAAATTTACATATATAATTAGAAATAGAACATTTTGTGATTCATCTATTGAGTTACTGACTTTTTATTTTAATAGTTAAAAATTTATATAATAAAAATTAAGTTGCAATAAAATATAAAAACACATAGTAACATTCATCTGACTTCAATATCTTCATGTTTCATGAAGTTATTATTCTAGCCTGCTTGATATCTGCTTTTAAGTTAAAAAACTAGTATATATCATAAAGCCAAATGTAAAAATTTTAAAAATGGAATCAAGAATCTGAATTTTGCTTTCATAACTGAGCAAGCATTAAGAACATTATTATCATCATTAAATTACTTTAAATGTCTAAACATACCTGGATGAGGTACATCCCAAGCTGGATTTTGAAATGGAAATTGTTCATATGCAGGAAACTCCATTGTTCCTTGCATTGGCTGAATAAAAGGAAATCTAGGAGATCCTCTCCCCCAAAGATTCATAATATCTAACAAAAAACAGTCATAATTGTTTACATCCAAATAAGCAATGTGACTCACTATTTTCGAAATCAATTAAAATTCTAAATATTAAAAGTAAAATTCAAAGTAATTGCGATAATAGTAGAAAGAATACACTATATGGGATAACAGGAGTTTCGAATAATAAAAGGGGCTTTATTTTGCACAAATCGCATTTATTATCAAATGAGCAGGATCCACGCATAAACGCAAAAAAAAAAAGAAAAAAATGAAGACAAATTTGACAAATTTTTGACAAATTATGCGTGATAATTATGTTTAAATATTTGAAATGAAGTTGTGATAAAATTTTACTCACCTTAACACCAATATACCCGTTTTTTTCAGCAAAGAAAATTTGTAAAAATAGAAAAAAAAACAAATATTCAATGATGACCTGTCCAAGATGGCGAATAAATAACAGCTTTCCGAACAATCAGCTCAACTGCACATAACGCGATTGACGAGTAAAATATTACAACAATATTATTTAGTGAATTTTTCCAGATTAAAAATGCCTAGAATATAATCATTGAAAATATTTAAATTTTTCTTGCTATATCTTATATACGACGTACCTCACTTAGATCGCTGTACAATAACTTCTAAAAGACAATGCGTTCACAGGGCCCCGAAAATTCCGCAATTATCACGCATATTTTCGCGTCGCACGGACAAATTCCAAATGCTTGAAAACTTAAAAGCAAAAACATCCTGGCAAATCTCCAATGCACTTACTCATCAACTAATCCAATAAGGATTATTAAAGTTACGTAAAATAATTTCCTAAGTTCTTTTAAAGATTTCAACCCGGCGTTCAAGGATTAATCATTATGGTGAATATGCAGCGTACTTAAATACATAAATACACAATAAATGCTATAAGACGATAAATTATTTCTGAATTATTGAAAATATAAGATCAATACCGTTATAACGGCTGATTTACAAAAAACCAAATCAAACGGATTTCTAAGAGAGGAAATATTTTCTCTTGCTTTTTTTTTATGCAAGAGAGAAAATGGAGACAAGGTTACTGAACAGAAATGCGAATTCAATTTGAATTCTCATACAAAAAAAGTCAACGTTTTATTTTCCTAACCAAAAGTTACATGTAAAGAGAATGAAAAATAAAATTAAGTTTCCTCGTGTTAAATTTCGATTGCTCTTTGTTTTAATAGTTATTTAAATGATGTAATAATAAAACACGTATTAGAGGAATTAATTAGAAATTAATATCCTCCACCAATTTAAAATAATTGTGTAATAAATAAAACTGAAATCTCTTGTACATAATCTAAATTATCAGAAAAATTTTTCTTTCTAATACTTGATGCATTGTCAAGAAGCACGATTTTTAATAAGTCATTTAACATTAGGTGATGGGACAAATTATTTTGCAATTCTGCGTATGAAATAACATGATGCGCATTGATTCGCGATGATTGCAATATGCCGGAATATTAATATTAGACCGGTTATTTGCCTTTTATATTTTTGATTAAGTGATTTCTTCTATATGATCAATAATGCGTTGAATCGTCGAAGGGGATGACGACCATCTGAAAAAGAAAAATTTTATTTTAAAGTAAACAAAAATGCGCCACTGCCTTAGTTTTCCTAGCAACAAAGGTGACTCCGCTCAGTCAAAAAGACTGGAAATCAGTTTCCAAGAGGAAATAGATTTCAATTCCGTTTTGTGGAGGTAGTGAATAAATTTCAATAAGCAATCCTGTTACGTTTAATTCATTTTGAGCCCTCAAAAATAAATAAAAAATATTGGCATAAAAATAGTTTTTTTCGCCTTCCTTACTTGTTATTTTGAAAAATCGAGCGAGAATTGCGCGCACGACGTTCGCTGGCTACGTCGTCTCGGCGTTTCTCGCACCGTTCGACATCGGATCTGAATCAACGCGTCAAACACGGTTCGAACGTCGCACATCACAATTATTTGTCTGGGAATTGTATTTTGTGTAGCAACGTTAGATACTTTTTGTTATGTTTCAAATGAAATGTGACATGTGATCCATTACTTTACCCGTCACATGATTGCAATTACGCTTTATCTGCCTCCAGAGTAAGACCTCGAACGCCAATCGCGGCTGCGTGATCGTGATCGCGAAAACGAACGTCTCCTTGGAGATCTTGACCTACAAATTTAAAAAAAATTTTTACTAACCGGTATTCGATTTGGTGCTAAATCGTAAAAAGGGTTCACAAACGGTTTGCGTTAATAATAAAATTTTTTTTTTTTTTACTGAATTTTTATATTACACAAATGTCAAACATGATTTTCTAAAAACCCTTTGCACCAACTACCAAATAGGGTATTTTCACGTTTAAAAAAAAAAAAAAAAATAAATAAAAAGACTAATATGACTGCAATAAAACTTGTCGAGTCGCTATCATGGTCAAATACTTATTTTTAAAGGTTTGAAGTTCTACTTTGTATGTCAACGTTGCAGGCTCTGAATGACATATATAAAAATAAAAAAAAATTAAAAAAAAGGACGGATCCAATGTCTGCGAAATTAACATTTGAAAACTTAAATCAGCAAAACACTTATGTGAACTGATTAAGCAACAACAATTTGGATTTAAATTATAAATATAAATATACATACATATTGAAGGTGCAGTTTAAAATCTGCATCAAAAGGAAAAAAAAATATATTATTTACTGTATTATTTTCCAGTACGTGCTAAGAGATTTCTTTTCATAGCTCCACCAGCCTCATCGTGGTAAAAATGAAAGTCAATTACACATTTAAAAAAAATTATAATTTTCATTTATTCACTGACAGGTGAATAAATAGTTTGTAAGAAACATAAAAGATCAATTTCAGAATATCTGCACTAAAAATGAATTATATACGTGAACACACTAAATTTAATTTCAAAAAATTTTTAATAATCTTTTGCATAAAATTTTTTTTGGAAAACTTAGATTTCCTCTCAGTTCTGAAATTTTAGAAAAAATAATTGTTAAACACTGATTTATTTATTCAATGAAGTAACATTTTATTTTATTTTTAATTTATTTATCGAGAAACGCTCGGTATATTAATTGTTTAAAAAGTAAAAAACCGATTTTCACACATATCTTCTAATAATCTTTCAGGCTGAATTCGATTTCATTCAGAACTTACTAGACCTGTATATTTAATAAAAGATTATTAACATGATATACTAAAAGCACATGAAACGTAACACTGATTTTTTATTTATTAAATACATTAAAAATCGCATAACAGTTTACGGAAATTTTTAAAATGAATTATCCAAAATTTAGCAATTTAATAACATAATTAAATCTTATTTCTATGGATGAAAAATTTATAAAATTATAATTTGATTTAAAAAATAGGAATATTAAATTTAATTTTTAAATATATGAAATCTCATACATTACAAAACAGAAAAGTAAAATAGTCTACATACCTTATAATTGAAAAATAAATAATTGGGCAGATACATGATGTACATAATTTCAGGACAAACAACTGTGACATTAATAATAAAAACTTCTATAAAACTACTTAAAATTATATATAAATTCTTTTCTTCTATAATTAATTGGAATTATTATTATTATTATTATTATTATTATTATTATTATTGTTGTTGTTA
>JAOWBB010000004.1:850651-866280 GCA_028565995.1 Ricinus marginatus
GGGGAACTGTCCGGGGGACCGCGCCGCGGTAGGAATCGCTCCGGCACGATCGTCTTCCATAATCCGCCATTACACCGGGGCGAGCGCGTTCCGCTGGAAACGGAATCGGCCGTTTCGAAACGCGAAATCGACTCGTGATGAATGGATCCAGTTGCTCGGAGCCGGATTTATGCAAACCAAGGCAACGCGAACGCAAAATACCCGCAGTCGACAACGGCTTTTGAGCGACGCAATTGCGACAGCGATTTGGCGGGCCCCGCCTCCCTGCGGGGGGAAGTCGAAGCTCTCGCCCCGTCAGCGGCCGCTTTTCCCGGGCCGCGGAACCGGCGTTCGTCTCTCGTTCGGGGGAAGCCGTCCTCCCCGACCGCGCAGGATTTATGGTTAGCGCCGTCGAACTCAATTCCGCCCAAAAGAGAAAAAAAATTTTCGCTCGGGCGCAATCGCTTCATTCATTTTCGGAGCCGAGATACCAATTTTCAACTAATGACAGATCATATTTTCGACTTGCGGTAACACCGTATGAAATACAAGATGGTCCGACTGTCGGCCGACTGATTTAGCGTCCCGTTTATAGTGCCTCACGCCAAATATAGACGTATCGAGCTTTTGACGAAGCATGGAAACTGAGGCAGAAGGAGCCACGCACACGCCCTTCGTCACATGCAATTTCTAATTGGAAACATAAAATCAGATCCGATATTTGAGACCAATTTGTGCGCCACTTTTAGAAGTATCTAATTATGCCGCGACAAATGTATACTGATCTCTAAAATTAGCGAGGAGAGAGATACATGACTGGAGTGAATATCCTGCTTTTGGGGAGAGTGGGAAAAGTTGATAAGAAGATGCACCTTATAAAGAGATGGTGCAGACCACAGTAGGACTAACTGGTGTAGTTTTGGATAATTCTTCAATTGACATTGTTCTTCATTATACATACTATGTTTTTGCTCGCTTTCATTACGTTCTTTCCACGGGTGCTGCATTTGCTCTTTTTGCCGGCTTTGTTCATTGATTTCCATCATTTTCCGGGTTTAGCTATGAACGGAATGTTGTCAAGCGCTGCCGGACGCTAGCTCCGGGTCTTTTGTCACCTTTTCGAAACCGCAGCGGAAGGGATTATTTAACGGTCCGGTTTGTTTTTTTTCCCCCCCCCCCCCCAAGCGGAGTCGTCCGGCAGCGAAGGCATTCGTTCGGTCCAATTTCCAAAATCGATCCCGCAGAGCCTGGAAAGCAAAAAATTTGAACCGGCATACCAATCCGAACCTGTCGCAACCATTGGCAAACATTCAATCATAAATACTGGACTATAATACGGAAGACATTTATTTCTGAGTCTCGCAGGACTCGTTTAGCAAGGTTATTAAATGCGAATGAAGATGTAGCGTAGGTGCTTTGAATGAAGCGGAGAAAATCCCGAATCCTGTTCTGGCACCTTCGGAATCGGTAAGACAAAGGTACGAGATTTTCGGTTGTCGCCTGAAATCGGAGATCTGAGGCGCAACCCGAGCGGGCAATGGACGATTCGCCCTTAAACAGCGCAACGGACTGAACTCGCAAAACCGGGCGAAGGAATGCGCTCTGCTGGAGAAAACGGATCCTTTCAAAGCAGATAAATTACGATCAAATGTGCATGCATATGTAAGAGAGAAAAAAAAAATATATATATATATATATATTCGGCAAAACTTGCGAAGAGTCAATTCATCAAGTCACCGTTCATGTAACGCATCGATTTGCATTGAAGGGTAACAACCGAGATGTACAAATCATATTATGTACACCTTAAAAAAGAATGCGTAACAAGCGGTGTCATGCAAACGTAACAGAAAACGAAAAAAAATATATATATATCTTTCAGTCAATAAATAAGCCCAGACCATTTATATTAGATACGATACGGTAATAAGAAGAAGACCTTAGGTTGCCCAAGTAAGAATCAGCATAATCCCATTGTTATACTTAACAGAAATTAAAATAATTATCCCGGTGCAGACCGCATTATGATGAACTGTCTGGATAAATGTTTTTTTTGTCTGTCGGAAAACCCAAATCGGAACAAGTCCGCGGCCATCAGGCGTTCCGGAAGCGTAAATTTTAAGGCACCCGAATTGGCATCTCAGGCTGCTGAAATATACATCGGCGCGATGCGCGAGGAAAACGCGGGAAAACGCCTTCGGAACGGGATCGCGCGAAAATTCGCAGCAGGATCAGCAGCCCTGTCGAAAGCCCGCGCGATTCTGGCGCAAGGTACGCGATCTGAATCAGCCCTGAGCTTCTCTCAGGTACGCTCCTTCGGTGAAAATTCCATCCGCGCGCTGTGAAACTGCCTTTTTTTTTTTCCTTCCCCCCCCCCCCCCATTCACCCCGCCCAAAATTCTTTTCCAGGTCTTTCCCGGTTCCGACACTGCGGCGGAAATTCCGCAATCCGAAGTTTTCAAATAAAAACGATCGGACAGTTCTCCTCGCGCAAAAACCTGTCAATTTTTACCCGTTTTTGTTCTTTCCCGTAAAGCTTGTCATCTCCGTTCACCGTTCTCGTGCCCCGATCTGAACTGACACGAAAAAAAAAAAAAAACCTAACATTAATACGTGCCATTAATAATCAATTAATCGAATTTGTTACCTTAAACCGATGGGGCGGACTCTCTCGGGGGGAAAATGCATGCAGGGGGGGCTTGCTGTATTAAATTCCACCATACGCTGCAGCGAAAAAAAAAAAAAAGCGGAAAAGCTCCCGAAAATGGCGCGAAATCCAAGCTTTCGCGTTGGACGAGCGGCTTCTTGTCCAACTCTGAAGCTTTCCAGTCTAATTTGCAGGTTTCGACGTCGCGGTCCGTGACATTTCTTCCCCTCCCCGGTACCGCAGAGTAACCGACAGGGAAATGATTCAACCGGCAGGTCAAATGCGCTTGGTGGGTTTCACCCTCAGCCCCAGCCCCCTACCGACGGACTTTCATTAGCCGCAGGAGGGAAAGCTGTCGCGAAACGCGAAATTTTTGCCGATCAGCCAAATTTCCCGCCACTCGATCCTGGATTTCTCGAAAATCCTCCCTGCGCTCTCGCCCCAAAAACCTCCCCTTTCACAACCCAAGCAACGCCTTTGCGTACGTTCTCTTAAAGAGCGTGCCTTTCCGGAGTGAGAGCAATCACCGTGCCCCGCGATGCCACTAAATACGAACATGCTCTTCTGCATTATTTATTACTTACAATATATTAAAAAAAGAAAAAAAAATATGGGAGAGCTGAACCGAATGTGCATATGCTCCATAATATATAAGGAAGAAAGAATGCAAAGAACCGGGGCTTGTTGACACGATCAAATCCAACATAACGACGATAACAATATTTTAAAAACGGGGTTAAAAATACAAGACCCGTATGTGATTAAGGCAAATATAATATTTATAACGTAATATAAACCTAACAGAATAACGTTAGTTATTTTACAATGAGATATTACGGTGGCAACGATTAATTTTGCGGTTTCTTACGATTGAATATGTTAAGATACGTTTTTGGTTTTTTTTTTTTTTTTTCTAAAAAAAAATGGGATACAAAAATCTCCAAAGGCAACAGCTTGAAAGCCAAAAGCGACTAATCCATATAATTTATGTATAAAATTTAACATGTGATATTTCGCAAAATATATGGAATCGAAGAACGAAAAATACGGCAATAACGCCAACTTATTATTATCTTAATAGTTTTAACCATATTACACACGTTCATCAATCGCAAAAGGCGAAGATTGTTTCGCAAACTATCAACAGCAATGAAAAGCTCACTTCGTGCGGGGGGGGGGGGGTGCAGGGGGGGCACACAAAGCTCAAATGCGACTTTCTCCTCGGACGTGAAGCAGAATTCTGCGTGAAACATCACGCAGCATAAATATTCGCAAACTGTTGGCCCCAGTGCAAATATTACGTTGAGTCATAGGTTTCGTTTTTTTTTTTTTTGCGGCAAATTTTAATGATGCATTTGCAATCGTAATGATTCATCAAATTCCGCAGGTTCGAACCCTGTCAGCAGTAAACAATCATCCCTTCCGTTTGAAATTTGGAGCAAATAAAATAATTCATAAAGTTTTTCGATCCGTGCGAAAGCAAAAAAAGAAAAAAAAAAATTTGCTTCGCTGGCCAAACGAAATGTCACCGAATGCGAATCAAGCGATGCAGAACGTAAAAACGGCGCCATTTCCAACGAATTGGGAGACCTGGGGGTGAGTTTTTTCACCCTCCCGGACGTTAGCTGAAGTTAATCGCAACTTTGCGAAGACTCCGTTGAGCGGGTGAGAAGTGATAAATACACGCCCCGCCGGAATACGTTCGAGAACGTTCTTCGGCGGAGTGGACCGCCCTCCGCGGAGGAAGCACCGGCAAAAATTTCCGGATAAGTCATCCGGGTGCGGGGGAATTTTTGCTTTGGAACAAGAGGATGCGATGTTCGGGGAACCGCCTCGGAGGGTAATGGACCCGCGTTTGCCGCGGCGCGGCAAATCGAGGTGGACGAAGGAGTGCCAACCTGATCCAAGAATTTTTCCGTCAGCGTTTGTCCAAAATAAAAAAGTCGGCGGCGCACGCGTGGAAGCGAATTTTCCTCCCTCTGATTCTGACACGTCTCCCGCGTGAAAAGCCGAAACCCAAAGGCGTCACAAATATTCGAAATATCCCCGGTTAAGGCGCATGGCACGCGATGCGACAACGGTCAGAAGCGTTAATTATCCTGCATTATAATGTAGCATTCGCTCGGTCCAAATATATGATGCACAATTTCAAAAATGCTTCCGCCCGAGCTCATGGCGTACATTTACACGAAGTGAAAAGCAATTTGATAATTTCAATTGATGTGGGAGTCTCGTTCCTTGGGCACCGCATTGAATTCTCAATCTCGTTAACGCTTCGTGCTTCGTGTCCGAGATTTTCAGGTTGTTCCGTTGGCTTTTCCGGCCGCGCAAAATTTCCCTTGCGACGCGACGGCCTTTCCACCCGAGGGGGGGGGGACGCAACCGCGTCGCGATTTTGGAAGAGCCCGAAAAAGTCGCGGCAGCCCTGCTCCGCGAACGCCTTCGGCGCCCCCCCCCCCCCGGAAAACGATCGAACGTCCCTTTGCTTCCGTCTGTAACTGCGAGGTTTCGCATTGTCATTTCCGGATGCAGACGCTTCGCATTCGAATCATGCAGCGATAAATGCGGAGAGTCTTCCGCGTGACTCCGTGACCGGGTTCTGAAAATCTTCATTGTTCGAAAAAATCATGGGACGCGCTCAAGGACATCGATGTGCCAGGCGGCGCACTCCGCGATTCTGCGGGGTTTCCTGGCGCCACGTCTGAAAACCATTTCGAAGATTCATCAGAGGCAAGATGCCTCGGGTACCATAAACGGAAAAGGGTAACATAAATTATAATAAACGAATCCGTGCGAATGGAGTCATGACCAAAAGTATGAACGAGTGAGGTGAACACGTCTCGCGTCGGGAGCGTGCACCGTGCTCTTCTCCCCTGCTTAGCTTAGGGGGGCACCCGGTCGCGGTTCCGCGGGCGGATGGACGGACGCGCATCTTCGCGTTCATTCATTTTGTGCCAAACGCGATATCTCTGCCACGACAAAGAACGAGGGCGAAATTATTTGCGTCCGAAGAACGATGACCCCGGGACGTGGCACGTCCCGACGTCGGGAATCACCTTCCGCCCGAAGACGCAAATTCCAGGTATGAGCCGGCGGAAGGTTGCCGATCCGACTCGCTCGGCTGTCGGGCGCAACCGCGAAGTGCGGCTCGCGACAGCGATAATAATAATAATGATTCGCAGTGGGACTGCCAAAGAAGCGCGCATCGACATGTGCCAACGCAAGAACAAAAGCATATCCGGCATTACGAGGGCCATTTGTTAGCACTGTCTAAATTCGGACAGTCCAACTGTGAATAATAAAAAGCCGGGGGGGGGGCAAAAGTTCTTTGATTCTTCCTGTCCTCTTCGGCGGACATGCGAATGGCACGAGAGGGACCGAGGAGCCCGAAACAGCGGAAGAGACCCCCGGACGGGATCGGGGAAGAGATCGCGGAGCGATCCTCAGGTAACAACCGGAAGGCGTTTCCGCGGGAAAAGCATTAATCGCCGGGGCAAGGGGAGGAGGGCCGACGCCTGGTGGCTCCGGTGTACGCAACCGAACACGTCCGACAAACACGGACGCGGGCAGAACAGCGGAATTTTGACACCCATTAACAGAATCACGGTCTTAATAATAATTTAATTAATTAAAATAAAATTTATTCATTTCTTCTTTTCCTTTCATAGCACCCAGATACACGTTACCGAGAACATCCGAGGGACCTGCCACGAAAGGAATGATTTATGGACTTCCATCACACTCCGTGAATGGGAGAGAAGCAATCTGATGCCACGGAGGAAGGGCCCCCGGAGGCAAGTTGAACGCCGGCCTTGGACGAAAAACATCGGAAAACTCAGCCGGTAGCTCAATCCAGACGGGTCTTATATGGAAGGGCGCGCATTCGTTCAGAAATCCCCGAAGAATCGATTCCCACGCCGGGAATAAGAAAAAAAAAAAAAAAAAAGTTGATTTCATTTTATTATTTTTTTTTATTTTTTTTTTTTTTTTTTTTTTTTTTTTTTTTTTTTTTTTTTTCCCCTTCATCCTCAGAACTATTAATTACAATTCAAAAGCGACGCACCTCGCATCGAAAAGGCTCCGCGGTGGACGGAGAGAGGAATAAAAAGAGAAGCTCCGGCAGAAGGTAACGCACCCAACGAGGATTCTGCCACCGTCCGCGGCGGTGGTTCTGCGGATTCTTCTTGTGCCACGGACGTGACGAACCTTCGGAAGAACCGAAACAAAAGAAGCGGAAGGTTGCGAGAAAAGCTTCCAGAAATGCTGTCGGACGCGTTTTACGATCTGTCGCCCGGGGGCTCAGGTAAACCTGACGTTTCCTCCAGAGAGTGCCTTTCGGAGGCAAACTTCTTCCCGCGTCTGCTGTTCGAAGTTGCCGATGGGGCTCGCTGCCGCAGATGCGGTTGCACCAAATATTTTTCATCTGCTGAAAACGCTTTTTTTTTTTTTTTAACCACCCCTACATAAAAAGTCGTGTTATGACCTCCGGATTTTTGCGGTCCAAACGGAGCAGCTTATCCGAGAGGCTGCAGCGAAGTGTGGGAAGCAGAGAAGCCGAAAGGGAAAGTTTTGCGGGCGTTGCACGCGAAAACTGCGGCATCGGGGGGATGGGATCGCCTTTTTGCCGTAGTGGAAAAAGACATCCCTTAATTGTGAGATTTGGCGGTAAATGGCGGCAAAAAATCTAACGTTCCTGTTAGGGATGATCCCTGAAAAATACAAAAAAAATTATTTCTTCCGGCTCTCAGATCATTGAGGAGCCAACTTTTCCGGCTTTCCGGCGCCGTTTTCGTGATCGATCTTTGCGCGGGGGATGCCCGTTGCGTGCCCCGCTGATGCTTTCTTCCTGCTTTTGCGCCCGGTTACCGGGCACAAACCCTCAGGCACCGTTTTCGACGCGGGCAGCACCTCGTTCCGCGATTTAATAATTTAATACTTGAAAAAAATAATTTTCTCTTCTGCGCCACTCATCAATTACGCCGGTCCTGACACGGGGCTCGCCACCGAAACTGATTTCTCTCTTTTGGAGGAGTTTGAAAATTTCCAAGTCGATCGTTCCACTTGTAAATCGGAACTCAAAGCCTTTCAGATTTTCTGAAGCAAAGGAAGAAGAAGAAAAAGAGACGGGCGAAAACCCTAAAATCCCATTCCGGCAGCTCGGGAATTCGGAATTAACGCCAAAGTCGATTTCGAAAGCCGAAAAGCCAAAATCCACGGCTTTTATCCTCCTCCTGCAGCCCGTCTCCCGACCTTTTCTGACGGCTAAATTTTTTTGAATAAATTTTAACATGTTTCAATGGGCAATGCGGAACGTGGCTGCAGCCGTCCGCCGCACCCAAAAGCACGGTAACGACCCTCGAAAGAGCGCTTTTTCAGACTTGCTTAAAGCCGTGCGAGCGACCTGACAAATGGGGGTGAAGGAAAGCGAAACTCGAAAATTTTCCAACCTCCTCGGCCGCAGGTACGTCACCGCAAGTAATATGGATGGATGCGATCTTCTTCGGTCTCATTCGCCTCCCCGCGAAATGTAAGAACCTCCATTTGCCCCGCTGGTAATTTATTATTCCAAATACAAAGGAAATTAAAATTTCGGGATCGCTTCTCGCGGCTCCCAACGGGCCATAAATTATTTTTTCTCTTCCGGGGAACCGCACCGGGAGTGCACAGCGTCACCCTGCGCGTGGGACGTTCGCTCTCGCAGGTTTCGCTCGGCGACGCCCACCTCGCGGATCGGAAGCCGGGAGAGAGAGAGAGAGAGAGAGAGCGGGAACGTTCGGAGGACCAACGTTCGAGACCAAACGGCCAAAACGCCCAAAATGAATTCGCGTCCCAACAGTTCGAATCCCGAGGCAAACGCGACCGATGAGAGAAACGTCCACGGAGAGATCTCGGCGGCCGCGAAATAAGCAATAACCCAAGAGAGGGAGACGGGGCATAAATCAAGCACGGATACCGGCTGCGAAGAGATGAAGATCTTAAGGCAACCGAATCGAGGATCACTGACGCGGGGATATTAATCACCACAATGATATTTCATATCTGGACGGCATATCTGATGAGGAAAAGCAAAAAAATACGGGAAAGCGAACGGCGACAGCGAAGTTTCCCCCCCCCCCCCCGGAATCCCGTGCGGCCCGGAACGTGGATCGCGGCCCGGAAACGTCCCGGAGACAGGGTCGCCAACGAAACGGGGAATTTTTCCGCTCACTTCCTTTTTTCCTTTTTTTAATTTCCCTCCCCGCGACACGCGGGAACCCGAATCGATAATCAGAGCCGACCACCGAGTCCGGGCCACGCCCGAGGAGGAAAAAAAAAAAAAAAAAAAACGGCCGAAAATTTCTGCGGTTCCCTTCGCATCCAACAAATCTCGATTATGTATGTGACACGACGGTCCCATCCAGTTCTACCGGTGGCCCACGTCAACGAATCCGCTAATTAGGAACCGCGATACGCCTCACGTGTGGGACTTTGGCAGTTTGAATGATGGCCTCTCGGGAAACCGAACCTGGTTTTCGCCGTCGCCTCCGCGCGTCCGACAGGGGAAAAAAAAAAAAAAAAAGGAGCGACCCGCCGCCGCCCCGAAGCTCCCGGGGAAAATTTTACCGCGGAGTCGTTATAATTATTGAAAAGCGGAGCACAACATCAATTTTGATTATAAATGAGTAACACGTGCCTTTAAATGGGAGAAAAATGAATATATGTACACACATACATATATATATATATATATATATAACGAAAATAAAAAAGTGCAGAACTGACAGAGAGGTATAAGATAAAGAGCGAGCATGACGCAACCAACAATCGGTGGGCTACCGAACCTGAAATAATAATGGAGAGAGAGAGAAAGAGAAGAAAGAGAGAGAGGGAGAACGAGAGAGAGGAAGGGAAAACGAAAAGAGTAGGAAAACGGGGAGGAGCCAATGGGAACGAGAGAGAGGCATCCAAAGACAAGCTGCCAAGGCACGCGATTCCCCATTTAAGGCATCCCAAGCCGCTCTGCCCAAAACGGGAAAGAAAACAACTTGAATGATGCGATGGCGAACTACACAAACAACGAGTTAGGCTAGTCGTTGGTCATGAGTCATTGAGTTTCATCTCGACTCGGTGCACGCGCTCTACGTGCTTCGTATTCAGGTATTCGCAGTGTTTTTTCAGGTACGAAGACGAGCGACGGAAATCGGTCGTTGGCTCGCCGCGATCGCCCGCGTTTGCCGATCTCCCGAACGGCGGAAATCCCTCGCTCGGGACCCTGCAGGATCCCGTCCCTCCCCCTCCTTCGACAAGGGTGGGGAGAGAAGAGGGGGACGCAATCGTGTGCTATCATTGGACGAACGCGATCGAGCGCTTGTGAAACTCGAACGCTGCGCGATAAATTTTTTTTTTTTTCTCTTTTTTTTCTTTTTTTTTTTTTCTCTTTTCTTTTTTTTTTCCTTCTTTTCTTCCTTCCTTCCCTCGGCCACATGCGACTTTTTCCCGGTTTTTGCGGCGTTTCGCGTGCGGAAAACGAGGCGGAAACGTCGGGGAGTGACGCGGCGGGGGTCGAAAATTAACGGGACGACCCGAAATTCGACGGACGAAGATTCGCGAGGCGCCCGGCGACGGAGCCGAAAACTGCCGAAGGATCACGTGACGGGGGTAAGTTTTTTTTTTTTGCGATTTCCCTTTTTTTCGAAAGCCCCGTTCGTTTGCTGCCCCCGCTCCGGGGCCCCGAAAGGTCCGGAAACGGGAGAACGCCCGCGACCGACGGCTCGCAATGTGCACCTTCGCGGATATCTCGCAAAAATTGAACGTTTACATTTCTGCAACAACCGCGAATTATCCGAAACCTTAAGGCTGTTTCCGATGTCTGAAACCGAAATCGCATTATCGAAACCGGCCCAGGTCAACCTGAGCGACTCCCGTGCGTGTGTATTTTGCATAAATGCATACAAATTTGATTTTGGGAACAGAAATTTTTTTAACAATTAGAAATGTAAATTAACATTTATTATTATTATTTATGAGGATAATAACGGTAAAAGGAACGTGAGTAAAAATCAGTAACAAATCAATAAATTACAACACCAATTTAATGACATCGGCGGGTACGGGGTTGACCGTGCCTACCCTAATTTAACCGTCGTCATGAATAGCTGACGGTTTCACCAAAT
Source organism: Ricinus marginatus (assembly GCA_028565995.1). Lineage (NCBI taxonomy): Eukaryota > Metazoa > Arthropoda > Insecta > Psocodea > Ricinidae > Ricinus > Ricinus marginatus. The sequence continues at coordinate 861,431 of JAOWBB010000004.1, forward strand.
TTGGTTATTGGAATATTTGTTATAATGTGAAAACTCATTCAAAAAGAGAAAAACTTTAAAAAGTTCAAGATTTACACACACACACACACACACACACACATATACATATGTAGTTATCAGCATCTATTTCTGAATACGTGACAAACTTGACACAGGCCTTTTTCAATACCCAGTGATTTTCCTATCATAAGGTCGATACATTAAAGGCTCCGGAGGTTTTTTCTTCCGAAGGCGTATACAAGAAGACGGAAAAATGTTAATCGTGCCCGCTTGAAGCGGCGATCTCCGTTAACCGTCGATCCTCCTTATTCGGTGGTCGATCGCATGAAACGGGGTTGACAGATGCCAAATGGCGCTGCTGGAAGTGACGGGCCTCTCGGGTATCCGAAGACGGAGACGGCAAACGAAAAATCAGCTCGCGCTTCGGAAGATGTTCGTGGGCGAGCCATCGCGGAGGAGCACGCGAACGCGGACGCGTCCCCCGGCGGAAGTGCGAGGGAGGGAGCTCGGACCCGCCCGGGGGGGGCACTTTTCCTTTTCGTGATGAGAATCATTCGATACGTGCGAGAGATGGCGGCGAGGAGAGATGAATGTCGCCCGAAACCTGAGTCACGGATTGATTGTGAAACTTTAATGTCTTCCACGGGATCACGAGGTCGTGGCAGAAACGACCGGGGTCGCGTACTTTACAAACGGGCCATTCTCTCTCTCTCTCTCTCTACTGGGGGTAATCGAGTTGCCGATGCGTTCTCCAGCGTTTACGGCATTGCAGTTGGTTCGACCAAATTACACAATTAAGTGAGAGTGGACACCGGGAGCAAACGCGGTAGAGTTGCTCGCCGGAGCGATTCACGGATTCAAATTAAAACGGTCTCGAAAAATGTTTCGAACATTCCGAACCTGATAATTTGATAAATTCAGCAGTACGTAAGACCGGTTACTTGCAGAGCGGCATTTAACATTCTAAAATTACCCGGACCCGATAAAAAAAAAAAAAAGAACGAGGGCTGCCAACCGTGGATGTTCGATTTCACACAACGAAAGATCCGAAATTCAAATTTATCAAATACGCGCGAAGAGTATCAATCTCGACAATCTCCCACAGCAAAAAGGAATAGTCTGAAACACGAAAGCTTTCCGATCAACGCTGAAAAAATATTTGTCGGCAAGAGAAAAAAAAAAAACCGACCGGGTAACGAACAAGACTTTCCAGCAGTTCAAAAATCCAGTCCCAGGTAGCTAATGATGGAGCAATATTAAAAAATTCAGCCTTCAACTAGCGGGATAGTTTCTCGTACCTTGAGACTAGACAAAAGAGGCTTAAGCCATAAGGTTGATGAACCGCAAACCAAAATCCGAAGCATTCCTTTAATGCCAATCCAATGGGAGCACAAAACCCACATACATAATGTATATATATCTGCGTTTGTGTTTGTCTAGTTTGAATACAAACGTCAATTTGAATTTGTATTGCTCCAAATATCGCCATGCAAGAAAAATATCAGGATCGAACGTCTGCGGAATCTCATCCACGGTTTTTAATTTAGACCGGGGATATGACCTGCAGACTCCGCTAACGGGCAGGAAGGCGGAAAAAAATTTAAAAAAAAAAAAAAAAAAAAAAAAATTTCTATTTACAGAGCCGAATCACTAAGTCATTTTTACTCGGTCATTTAACAATTCCATCTGCCAAGGTGGCACGCAGATGACGTAAAAATCGACGGCAGAGCCCGGAAAAGTGGGAGCAGAACGTGGCGAGAGAGCTCGACGTCACCGGAAACGGGCGAGGAACACGGAGGTGAGTGAAAAAACGACGGAAAATCTCGAGCCGGGGGTGAAAAAGCGGGAAACCCAAACAGGTGTCTCATTCTCCATCTCGCTCTCTCTCTCTCTCTCTCGCTCCTCTCGCACTTAAAAGAAGGAGAGGGAAGAGGTGGGAGGCGGAGGTGCGGTAATGGCCCCTTGAGTCATGCCGCGGATGCCGCTCCACCCCCGTCGGGCGCTCGTTTTTCGTCGCATTTCCCGGGAACCATCGTCCCCCCCCCCTCGCCGGTCCCGCCGCGAAAATTTTGTAATTTTCCTTCTCCAAGGCGGTGCCCCAACGGATGGAAAAAAAAAAAAAAATTTTTTTTCCAATCCGTGACCGAGTGGCGCCAACGGCTCCTTCACACAATGCCAAACTATCACGCACCGCGCGTTCGACGCACGTCCTCCATTTTTTTTTTTTTGCTGTCCTTAACGCTGTGGCGCCCCGTATGGGAAGAACGGGGGTTGAAGGGACCCGAACCTGGTATTTTATCACCGGTTGGGCAAGAAGCCGGACCGGACTCTTAAAAAAAAAAAAAAAAAAAAAAGAGGATTATCCGACCATAATTCACGAATAAGAGAATGTCGAGAACCAAAGGTTACCAACTTAATTTCCCAACTTCGCATCGTCGCAACTGCGACAATCGCTTTATCAGCCTGCGAGGTTGCGCCAGTCCGCGTTGACCTCTCCTCCGACTCGGACCGAAATGGACTCCACCGGGAGAGGTCCCTCAGCGGAAAACTCCTGCTTTCCCGACTCCGTCCGACCGGAAAGCGAGCCGCAAAACCGTTCAATCCGATCGGTGCCACGATGATTTTATTTATTTCCCCGCCACCCCCGCGCCACCACCCGATCGTCTCCGGCAAAACGGGGAAAATGTAAAAATTGGTCCGGTTAACATGTCACACACATTCTTAACAGGGCCGATTGAATTATGTTAATTACCTGCAGACTCGGTTTTCGACGTGTTCATCACGTGCAGGTTTTTAAGGCATTAACATCTCATTGAGGTTGTGGGTACCAGTTACAGTGCCCGATCTTTTCTCTCTCTCTCTCTCTCTCTCTCGCTCTCTCACACTCTCCTTCTGAAATGTGACGAAACGATTAGATGACGGCTTTTCATTTTATTTATAAATTCGGATTGAAAAGCAGGATGAATAGGCACCCATTGGTGTTGATTTTTTTTTTTTTTTTCCCCGTCAGGTTCCGGTCGGACCGTTTCAGGTGCGGGACGTTCCGCGAGCGCCGATTTGCGCGGGGCGGGGCGGGGGGGGGGGCGCAGCGCAGTTATTTACCAACCACCCCCCACCCCCCCCACGCGGTCGAGCTTTCCCGATCCGCCGGGGCGGTGGGAAACCCCGGCGCATCACCCGCAGCCCCCGGGGAGGATCCATTCAGAGACCCGGTGAAAAATATTTCAAAATGTCAAACCGAGTTTTACCAGCGCTCAGATCGTATTTAAATAAGAAACCAGTTTGCGGAGTAATTCTGACGAACATTAATCATTTCCTTCTGACGGGGCCCTGTCACTCGTTAGAACGTTCGAAATTGAGCGAGATTCGTCCGGCGGCGGACGCGGATTGCCCGGCATCGGCAGAAGACAAAAAAATGACTGTGGAAGGGCATTTCATCAAGAGCCGCGAAGTAAATTAAAGGCCGTTGAAAGTTATAATGAGAATCTCGTTACGAGAAATTGCCCGGAGAGGAGAGGCAACAAATTTCGCCGGCGTTGACCGGGGAAATATGGCCCGGTTCTGAATAATAAGGAAACAGAAATTAAGAAATTCCTTTCCGCGGCCGGGACGAGCAGTTTCGGGAGAGCAGAAAGAAAAAAGAAAAAAAAAAAAAATAAAAAAAAAAATATCAGGTTCTTAGCCAGTTATCGAGCCCTGTCATCTCGAAATGTCAAAACTTAAACCTCGTGAACTCCATCTTGGAAAACTATCACACATCATCGCTCTTATCGCTTAATCCTCTTATCGTTCTCCCGGAGGAGTCGAAGACGCGGAATCGTGGCAGCAGCCCGAATCCCCCGGGCCACTTTCACCGCTAAACCGGGACGCGTTCTTTTTTCGTTTCCGGATCTCCCTTCCGGTCCCGATCGCGTTTTGGCAGCGGTCGAACGCAAAGACCTGAAAAGTTCAACCGACGCGGCAAGGGAAGATTTTCCCGCCAAATCTTTTACGCATGCTCGCGGTTTAAATTTTCGCATTAAGTCGGGTCACGGGCGGACGCCGCGAAAGAATCGCTTTGCGCTGTAATTTTTTTTTTTTTTTTCCTAATGTCGCTGGAAAGGAAATTTCGGGCTGGAAAAAAAAAATCGGAGACGATTCCGGAGATTTAACCGGAGAACCGCGTCCGGATTTTTCTTTTTTTTTTTACTCTTGCAAAAGGCGAAAGACCAAAGGAAAACTCTTTCGCTCCGGAAAAGGAAAAAGCAACTGGGCCCCGACAGATGTGCGGAAAATATCTTCGGGAGCGGCTAAATTCAGATTTTTTGCGCGAGCTCCCGTATGCAAAAACCCGGTGGATCGGGCAAAATGAAACTGTCGCACTTTTTAAGTTGATTGACTTGAACGGTGACGCTAAATAAAGGAAGCTTTTACGGTGCTCGTGCGGCTCTTGCGACGGGAATGCGCAAAGATCGCTGGAAGCCGAATTCGCACTGTGTCAAAGCCGGGATCGAGGAATCGTGCCAACCTTGCCGTTAAAGGTGGGATGCTTCGGACTCGACTGGACAACAATACAATAAGGGCTGCCACGGCCGAGCCAAAGCCTCGCCGTGCACAAGTCATAAAGATAAGTTAACCGGTAGCAGGGGCAAAAGAACGCTAAATTCCTCAGGAAGAAAAAAAAAAAAAATGTGAATGGCGCGAGGGCCCTCTGGGGCCCCTGAGAAATTATGTAGCATGATGATGCTTTTCTTTTACGTTTGCCGTGTTACTTCCGCCGTGTAATCAAAATGATTTGAATCGTGATTAAATCAATTTCTTTTTTTCCCTCCCCTCCCCTGCCCCCCCCCACCGACAGTTGTGACGCGTGG
>JAOWBB010000004.1:866380-935374 GCA_028565995.1 Ricinus marginatus
ATTTTCCCCCCCCCCTTTACGGATGGCATCCTGCAGGAGAATCGGCATGCGGGGAATCACGTGCGATTTCTGCAGCGAACCTCGGTCGCGCAGGTAAATATTATTGTGCGTCGTCAAAAAAAAAGATCTTCAGCATTGGTAATTTCGAAAAATATCAAGTCCACACATTATATTATATTCGTTATATTAATTTCACGTTCTGAGAGTAAAATCATTCAATGCACTCCAAAGATATGCGCGTGTATATATATATATGGATATACACAATCTAACGTGTATTAATCTAATTATCCAATACGTACGATTGCTATTTTTCTAGTGCACGAAAAAATTGGAAAGGTATGAGATTCGTTTAAAAAAAAAAAAAAAAATAAATAAAAGTTGAATAAATTCAATATTGTTTCATATCCTTTATTGGGAAAATATCTATCAAATCATTTCAAAAAAAAAAAAAAAATCATAGTAATATATAAATAAAAATACAAAATGCATAAAAATGTTAAAAATACGAAAAAGCTTAAATCTAAGTTTAATTTTTTTTTTCTTTTTCTATAGTTAATTATTTATTGAAAATAGATAATCATCTTGTTAAAAGCTTTAAAATATTCCATTATGCGAGGCATTTAAACAGAAGTAATTATCCAATCAATTTTTTTTTTTTTTCCCTTTATAACGTTAACCGAACTTTAAGCGTCGCAGCAGAAATTAAACTGGATGATTTTATTTTTCGTAAATAAAAGCTGTCGGCGAATGACTCTAACGATGGCTGCACCCCGGTCCTTTTAATTTTCCTGATGCCGGAATCTGTTGATTAATACGAAAATATTTGCGGTGCGACCACCGGCAGGCGCTGCTGACGAAGACGAAGCTCCTTCATCGCATGACGCTCTGGGATTTTTATCTTTTCGCGGGTTCGGAGCGACGCGAATCTCCGAGGAAAGCAAAGGATCCCGCGGCGGCGAAAAGGCAAAGAAAACCAGGTCCGGAATCGGCATCGTCGTGGCTTCAGAGTGCACAAAAGGCACCACTGCAAGATGGGCGCATCGTTGCACGGTACGAGATCCCGACCGTCATCTCTCGTGCGTGCAATTTTTGTATTAGGGGGTGGGCTTTTCCTCCGACGCGAACCCTTCTCTCCCCCGCTGCAAGGGCTCCGCACAATTCGAGAACTTTCCCAAAAGGCGATCGCCTTTCGACCCCCACCGCGGCACGGCAAAACGAGAATGAGTCACAGCTCACGATCCCATGTTTTTTTTCATCGGCCCAGGCACCGCGCCCTGCACCTACTAATTTAGCGGACGCTGCTTTTTTGATTGTGCCCTCGCAGAATTTAATAAAAATTAAATCTCTGCCGCTGCGCAAAAAGTAAAATAAAATTTAAAATTTACTGCAACTGCGAAATTGCAACAAATCCTTTATGTATTTTCATTCTTTTTTTCGCAAAAGCGCGCGGGATCGCGACCCGAGGGCAAATGCTTAAAACCCGCGATTTCTTCGTTATTTTGTGCGCAAGGTATCTACGGCTGGGAGCGATCGTTCCAATCCGCGAAAGCTTTTGAAGCACTTGACATTTTCCATTAAAGAAAAACCCTTCGAAGCTCGTTTTTAATGGCTCGCGAGTGATCCACGTTCCATTTTAAATATTCATCAGCAGCCATCGACTGCCGCAGCTTTTTTTTTTTTCCAAATCTTGCGGCTTCATCTTTAAGCCGTTCACAGTCTCCAATTGAAAAGAACCGAATTAACATTTCACGCGGCCCCGAATTAAACGCGAGCGACTGTTCCCTTGGGCAAAACGGATTGTCTGAGGGGATGAAAAAAAGGGAAGGAAATTCTGTACGAAACGCATCTTCAGAAGGTGAATTTAGTTGTTTTCCCCGGGTCGCACGTAAGCAAAAATCAGAATGTGAGGCAAAAATTAAAATTTATTTTTCTCTTAAGGCTCATAATCCAATTCAATTTGCATGCGAAACAGAGTGAGAACGGGAAAAATGCGCCTTTTTCTTTTTTTTTTTACAGCATGAGGTAGCACCTTAATCGCAGGTACCTCCGGAAAAAAAAAAAATCTTGTGCGTGAATTAAAAAATGGTGAATTAGACGTTGCTTCACGTTTTAATTTTGAAAAGCGCGAGCCCCAATTCAGGTTCCGGAGTTTGCATTCGAAGCGATTTGCTCTCCTGGCAATGACTTCCGAACTGTGAAAACTCAGGAAAAACTCACTTTTCAGAATAGAATAAACGTGCACAAAAAAACAAATCCAGGAGAAACTTTTTTAGCTGACACAATGCGAAATCCTCATATTTCACGAGGTTTTTTTTTTTTTTTTTTTTTTAAAAAGAAAAAAAAAAGGTTACGAAATAGTGTCGAATTCCTACCTAGGCTCTCAGGTTCACCTGTGTTCTACATAATATTTGCAAGCCGGGGTTTAGCATTACATAAACAGGATAGCCAAAACAAACAAGAACAAAGGGAGAAAAATGAAGAAGAGAGATATATCAGGGGAAAATAAAAACTGCACCAGAGAACGGGGAAAAATTATGGTCAGAAAGCTTCCGAGGTTGTTTTTTTAGAAATAAAATGAAAAAAAAAAGGAAAAAAAACTTAACATCCCATAAATAACATCTCTTAATTTTACGAAATCAAGATACGTACGTTTTAGTATGTACATGAATATATATCTCTGTTGTCGGGAATGAGCATCGGGCGATAAGCAGTATCTCAAGGGGAAAAAGAAATAACGGGCAATATCCGACTGCAGAGGCCACACAACCCAACCCTGGGATAAAGGTTAATCACGCACGGAAGCAACTGGAATCCCAGCGTGAGCACTCAAATAATTTCGTCTGGAATGTTCGGGACGTAACGAGCTAAGGTTAATATTGCGTGCTAAAAGTTGAAATGATTAATTGTATATAAATTGATTTTAATCCAAGAAAATATCAATAAAACACATATGTATATATGGTATATATCATAAACGTACGCGCACACGCACTCAACGTACTCGCGTTATTCAAACTTGGTGCGTTCCCACCACCGAGGAACCGTACCAAATTCAAAGCGTGAAAAGATGGGTTTCTGGAGCCTTTAAGCGATCCTTTCTTGCTGCCTCGGAGGTAGCCTCGTAACACGAGGCAAGCGCAACATCATCGAGTTTTCCACAGGTCCAAGACGTCTTTTTTTCGAAAATCTACTTACGATCCAGCGGCGCCCTGGAATCAGTGCCAGCGCGATCATCCACCAACTGCGGCAGAGGCGAAGAGTTCACCACTCAGTTTAAGGATGGGGGGGGGGGGGGCGAAAAAAGAAAGAAAAAAATAAGTAGGAAAAACAAGTAAAAATCCGGAGCTCCGTGGCAGGTTCAGAAAAGAGCGAAACGTGACAAGTAAGTAAATAATTATCCCAGTGTCAAGTAACCCAGACCTAGAAGAAGGGTTATTCATGGAAAGCTGTAAGCCAAGACCGTAATGCAAGATGAAGTCTCAGTTTTTCTCTCCGTTTAGCTTCATCACAAGAGAAGAAGGAGCACGGCTTCGAGGACGTGGGGAGCGGAACGAAAGCGCTCCGGGACACGACGCTGTCGGACGGATAAAATCCCGTCGCCTTTTTCGACGTCCGCGGCGAAGGCCTCCGAAATTCGGGGGTGTCGAGAAAAACAAAAACGGAAGGGGAAACTTCGAAAATAAAAAACGCCGAGCGCCTCGATGCGGAGCTGCCAACCATCGCTCCCCTCTTCCTCCATTTCCGGAAGTGTTTAAGGAATCAGGTTTCGATTTACCAGAAGAAAAAAAAAAAAAATTTATTTCGAAATCAAAAAAAGTTGTATTCCAGCATCCATCCCCGGACCGAAATCGATTATTCATCTCCCAAACGGGCGATTTTTCCACAGTCCTTTAATAAGCATTCTCCGGCAAAAACCTTTTTTTTTTTTTATTATTAAATGACGAAAAATTGATTCCAAACTATGTGTAATTTGTAATTCAAATTTTTTATTTAAAAAGAAAAAAAAAAGAGAGAGACGGACAGGCAGACGGAGGGAGAGAGAGAGATGGAAAATTCATTCGGAACAGGTTTCAAAGTCGACAATTTAGTGTTAAAAATATGGAGAATAGGTGGTTCGTTTCCCTGTAGCTGCACCATCACGTTCGGTTAGACCGCTTCGGGTATTGTAAATAATATCCTCTGCACGCTTCCCTATAGGCGCGGCCGAAAGGCGTTCGCGAACAGCGAGTTTTCAGTTCCAAAACCGTTCGCGCATGTGTTCCTTCAATGCGGTGCAGTTCGACCGAAATTTCATTTTTTACCTGAGCGAGGCACTCATCGACCGCCCGCGAAAATGTCGCCGTCAGGTACCCGGCGGTGCTTCCGACTTCGGGACGTCCGCCGTGGAAACTTCGATTTTTTCCCGGAGCGCGGATCGTCCGACGAGTCGAAATCCGAAATCCCAGGCGTTCCCACGGAGAAACCGCGTTCACGGGCACGCGATTAGCGAACCGTACCTAATCCGCCCTTAATTTGTCTTAAAACTCGCTCGATTTAAGCGAAAAAAATAAAAATAAAATAATAATAACAAAATAAATCGACAGAACCCGCGAACGGTAAATAATGGAGTCTAATTATTTTACAAGATCGCGGTTAAGAGAGGGCAAGTCGTCTAAGGTGCGTCTGAGGTGGGGATCTCATAAATTAGGAATGATAAAAAAAAAAAAAAATAAGAGAAACCTGCGCACGAACCTGCGAGAAAAAGACCAACCGCCAGGTTTTTTCCTCCGAACAGTCCGGAAAGGACGCGCTCTTCTCCAGGGATGGAAAACGGAGCGGATTCGTCACCGCCGCCTCGATTCCGGAAACGGCTCCGGAACGAATGGACGCGGCAGGTACGATGGATCGGGCCCCGTACCGAGGACCGGAAGGCTCCGGACCGCGAGATGGGAAATGCGAGGGCCGAAGCAGAACAATTAAGACTTTGATGGCGATTAAAATTTTATGTTGAGTTGGTGATAAAGCGCTGATTACCAAGACGGAGTCAAACCCGATTGACACTATCGGAACGAGAATCTTCGAAACCAAAATAATAAAAAAAAAAAAAAAAAAAAAAAAAAAAGGAGTCGTTCCTGCGGCCGGTGCATTAAACACCTATTTTCCAGCCATTATTCCACTCATTTGCCGATGTATGCGCGCCGCAAGCACACCACCTCTCCAAGGGTATCCGGCAAGGAGAATTTGAAATTTTCCGACCGGGATCGTCGAACCCTTTCCGGAACTTCGGAAGGCGCCGCCCCCTCCCACGGGGGACGGGGATAACGCCCGGAAATACCCGTCGGGAGCCCGGAGCCCCTCGCACGAAAGCGAATGATTTAATGCCGCGACACGAACGTCGGAGGAAAAATAATGTCGCCGCCGCGCAGAGGAGAAAAAAAAAAAAAAAAAAACCGATGCCGCCGAATGCGCTGCAATTAGTAGTAACCCTCTTAATTTTAAAAGAAGAGATAACACTGGAAGGATAATATAAATAATGCATGAAAAAGCGCCAACCGGATTTTTGGCTCGCCTTAAACATTCGAACTTCCTCCGTGCGTTCGTCGGACGAGTTTGACCGCATGCAGCTTACCGCCCGGGACTCTCTCCCACTCGGATTTGCATTTTGTGCGGAAACGACGCGGGTAACTGCCGGAGTGCGGCGTCGCGCAACAGAAAGCGGATTGGGGGAGCACGGCAAAATCGCCGGAAAAGTTCGGCTTTCGGGAGCAACCCCGGAGCCGCGTCTTTCTGCGTCCACGACTTCGCCACCCGCGGAGGGACCGATCGCCGGGTGGAAACCGGTCCGGCGCAAAAGCGAAACAATCCTCTTTCTCGACGGAACGGATAAATCTAATTTTTAATGGAATTTCTCGGACGGATTCGTGACCGCGCTCCATTTATTCCGCTTGTTCCAAATCCTTTCCGGAGGAAGTCCGAGGCCAGTGGGAGAGGACGATCCCCGAACGGGGATCTGTTCGCGGGGAGAACGCAATTTCGTGACGCGGGATTCACGCTCCCCTTCGGATGCGGCGCGAACGCAATCCAAAATGCGAAATCGGACCCGCATCTCGCGCCCGGTTCCAAACCCGACGCGGCAGATTAACGGAAGGTAACAAAGGCGAAACGTCTCTATCATTACGACGCCATTTATTCGCTCCGATTCGTGAATTAATACCTGACAAAGGTAACGAGAGACCCATTCACAACCGGCGAGCCATCGCCAACCGATTAGCCGTAATTAGGTTCTCAAATCGAAGCCGAGGCGCGCGAGTGCCCGGACCCGCGTGACCAGCTTTCGCGTCGACAAAACGGGGCAAAAGCTCGAACTGCGGCGCTCGTTACTGAACGCGCACTTCGGCCGGAGCCCCCGCATCCGCTTCCGCGGGCCGGTTCGTCGCCGGCGATTCGGCTTGCAAAATCAATTTCACAAGGCCGAAAATGAGCCGCTGACTCGGTTGAAAAGTCAGCCGTCCGATGGCGAAACCCGGGACGTTATTAATCGAGCCCGTTCTGCGACCGAAATCGAAAACGATGCGATTTATCCTCCGTGGCCTGGCCCGTCGGCGATCGTTCGCTGCGGAGTCCCCGGGTCCGTAATCCCGGAGGCCGCGTCCGACGAAATTTCAAATGGGATTCGCGCCAAACGCGAAAACAAATCGAGGGAGTTGTAAAATAATTTGTAAAAAATGGAAAATGGAAATTGCTCGCGGGACCGCGATGAAAGTTAAGGACCTAACTAAAATAATGGCGGTCAAAAGCAACAAGAATTACATAAATAAATTATGCAACTTTCTTATGACTATTAATGAACTGTAATTATACTTAAATTAGTGAATTATTATTAACTCCGTATGATTTCTATTCATCTGCTTCAATATTCAATTAAAATGACTGACTAAAATAGGTAACCATGACGGTATCGCAAATGTAAAAATTTTTTAAGGGAATGTCGAAGGTAACAATACTCCTTGTCTTTCCGCGAAGAAGAGACCCTGCTTCTTGAATGTGTGCGCCTGCCCTGAAAATCCAGCAGAGATATTTTCGGAAAAAAAAAAAGAAAACCACCCGCGATCGCGACCGATGCCCAAACAGCATTCGCGAAAATCCGAACGACAGCGCGTTGAAAAACAAATCGTCTCTTCTTGTGGAGTATTTCCACATGATTTAAATAAGAAATACATTTACAAAAAAAAATTATAATAATAATAATAATAATAATAATTCGATATTCATATGCATTACATATTGGTTCATCAACGTTTTGCGTCATTCATAACATGATGCAAAAATAAATGACTTTTTTTGTTCATCCTTCAATTCTTCCTTTTTTAGATCCCGCAAAAGGGCCCTCGTTGTGAAAGGAACTTGCAACACTGGCACCCGACGTTGGGGGGGCATTTACGGACGGCAGATTCGAAGAAGGTGCGTCAAGATTATCGTCGCAAAATGGCAAAGCACTCGGAGGAACGCTCGCGATAGGTCCCGATACAGGCACGGGCGTCGCAAAACTCGGCGCGAGGGGCGGTACGACGTCCCTTAAGAAAACCCATCCCCGATTTTCCAACTCCACGAAAAAAAATGTTCGATGCGTTCGCAAACGGTTTTCATTAATCATCCAGCGTGCGGGGCACCGCACGCATCAGCCGATATGTTCTTCATTTTGAATTAATGGCCGTGGAAAATTCAGAAGATGATTTTATAATTAAAAAAAAAAAAAAAAAAAAACAAATCTTTTAATTCCGGCGCAAACTTATTTAGCATCCGCTCCGATGGCGAAACCTTCAAATACATATCTTTTTATCGAATTATGTACCGAAGAGGAATGACTTCCAAGTATAATATTCTAAAACTACATGTTAAATTATAATTTTTCAAAGATACGCATCTGAAATTTCACGCAGCGAAAATGTTGATGAGAGTGAATAGCGGAGTGGCTGAACTTTAATCAAATCGCTTCTCTTTCTCTCTCTCTCTCTCTCTCGGTCCGGAAACATCTCAAACTGAAAATTAAAAGGCAAAAACAATTTCGTGTACAAAATGCGAGCGGCAGGAATTAATGCCAATGCGAAGATCTCTGGAGACGGACGACGGATTCGTAAAAGCGCGAAATATTTGCTGCCGCCCGCGATCGCGAGGAATCACGCACCCGCGCATTGCCTCCGGGATTTATTCGTTTTTCCTTTGACGGGATTGAAAATATCGATAGATCGGAAAAGCAAAGCCTCCGCTGTTCGAAAAACGTTCCTCCGCCACCGCCATCCTAAAAAGTTAGCTTCGGGTTCCCGACCTGCAGAGGGCCGAAGGGGGGAGGGGAAAAAAAAAAACGCACGCGCACTCCGGAGGCATTCGGAAAGGACGAAAGACCCGGAGCCTGCGATCTCCGGCGCGCTAAAATGCCTTACAATCATCAGTCAGTGAACCTGCGAGGCCACAATACGAAAACGCCGGTCTCCACATTTCCCTCTCTTCTTGCGCTTGCCGATCCATATGAGTCTTCCAACTCATCTCGGAAACCACCCACGCGACTGGTCTCAACCTACTACGAAAATTATAAACGACCGGAATGAAAATAGGTAGATTAGTCAATTTTCGAAAAACTTCCTCCCAAGACGTTTGGTCCAAATATGGGAAAACATCCATGTGCCACAAACGACCCTGACCCACCCATGCTAATTACCGGGCTCCGCTCCGAAACCGGATAAATCCCTCCCCCCCTCCCCGTCACTTAATCCGCGCTCTTGCGTCCGGCGCGCGGGCCACGTCCCGTTCGAAGCCGACTAATGACTCGCATTCGAAACCGACAGCCGAAAAACCCAGATCCGCAATAGCGTCGAACCCGTTTGCAACGTTGACGCTTCGCTCGGCGCCTTCCCTGCAACGCGAGGACCGCAAGCCTCCGGGATCGCCGAAAATCCGCCTCGAAGGGGAAGTCATCGCTCGGCGGGCGGAACCGCAGAATTCGGATCCCGCCCGCGGAGCAGGAACGCGAAGCCTTAATCCCCGCACTTGATCCGGTTTTTTTTGTTTTGCTCTTTCCCCCCCCTCCACCCCCGCCATTTAGCAGTCATCCTCCCCGCAAGGACGATTCCTTTTACAGCAATGAATTACTCTCATTTTCAACGGGGGGAAAAAAAAAAAAAAAACCGGGTCCGTTACCTTTTCCATTAAACAAGTGATCGAACAGGTTACCGCACCACGAAGGTCTTTCGGCGCGCGCGCGCGCGCGCTCGCGCGGGCTTTGCCGGCACGGGAGGGCAGGGGGAGCGGGAAAATATTTAAAATATGCATTTCGGCACATATCCTTCGGAAAAATTATTTGCATGGTAATCGAACCGCATTTTATTGGTTTTTTTAAAAAATTGCAGACGGGATTTGATCAATCAATTTGATGTTTTCCTTCTCTCTTACTGAAGGCTCCAAAACCGATTTACTATCTTCAGACGTCGCAACATCCATCTTTAATATTCCGCCGATTAACCTTAACTCGAATTTGATCAGGTCGAGACAAAGAGGAATTTTTTGTGTTTGCGTAGCGAGATTTCGATGTTTCAAATTGGCGGCATTTTGCTCGGTTAAAAAAAAAAAAAAAAAAAAAAAAATTATTAATCTGCAATTCAAATGGCAAAGTTTGATGTTTGTATTTTAGTTTCTTATCTAATTTCAAAAGCAGCATGCAAGAAAATAACTCACGGGGATGACGCTGATATATAATGCCTCCTTAGGAGGCAGACGTGTGAGTCGGGAATCGCTAAGGAAGTGCTGATATTTGGAGAAGCGGGCGAAATGCGCGACGGCAAACTTTCCGAGGGCTCCCCTCGCGGATCTTCGTGAATTTGCAGCGCGATACCTTTGGCAACGACTCGAATCCCATCCGAAAACGTCACAGACTTGTTGCATCAGCGACGACCATGATTTTTCCTTCCTTTTCTTTGTTTTTACCGTTGCAATAACGAGAATTTTTACCGTAAAACCCGGGGGGGGGATTCTGTCGTGATTTGACTCTGACAATGCGGCGTAGGTTTCTGCAGTTATCTCGCCCGGAAGAAGAAGGAAAAGTGCCGAGGCATCGAAGACACTTCGAAGTGTGAGCGTTCGTTCGGGGCTTCTGCACACAACCGTCTCATGACGAGGTACCGAAAAACGAAACGGATGGCTAAATAAATAAAACAAATTATTGTGGCACCGTAAATTATTTCGTTTAGCCGTCCCTCAGAGGTTGTAATAATGAATGTAATGAAATTTAATGGATTCGTTTTTAATGAGACCAGTCGGATTTGTTGTTTTTTTTTTTTCTTCACACGGCGGCGAAAGGCGAAAGAGAAAAACCGTCAGGACGGGCGGATCCGGGCCGAAAGGCCTGCACCGCAGCGCCGCAGCAGAGGGCCGAGGTGAAAGAAGATCCGAACGTTTGCTCGCCTGAGAACGGCAGACTCAGCCTTGCATTGTGCCGCGATATTGCATTTCTTTCAGGCCGACCCGCGCCATTCAAAATTTTCGGAAATCCTCGGCTTCACGTTACACTCCATTGTTCTAAATCGACCGTCCATTGTGTTTTCCTTTGCGAGCTCGTCCTCGCGCTCCGCGGACTCGTACCGCCGACAATGACGGTTCGCCGTTCTCGCTTTCGGATCGATTCTCTTAGGGGGGGAAAAAAAAAAAAAAAGTCGGCCATATTTCTTCACCTCTCGACCTTCTTTTAAAATATTGCTGCTACCCGCCATGAAATGGAATAAATTCGTTTTGAGCCCACTCCTCCGTGGTTTAATCGCAAGTGAGAGCGTAGGCCGACACGTTAAAAAATCATTTACCGCACGGATCCCGGATTAAAAGACAAATATCCCCGGCCATTATCGAACCCAAAACTGCCAAGGCAGGTGATTTACTTTTTGTCTAAGGAAGATTATAAAAGGGCGACAAAAATCTCTTGGCTTCTGACTTTTAGGTCGGATAATAACGAATTATACGTCTTGTTGAAAATGCATGAACAAGCCCATTACTGATTTATGATAGTACATTATATGATTAACTTCGATGTAACTCGGAGGGAAAGAACCATTGCCGGTCCCTCTTCGACAGTAAATCTATCGGATTCGCTTCGATTAGGCCCGAACGGATGCGTAAAAACCCAAATTGGAATTTCTTCTTTGGAACACATGCAAAATATTTGCTGTCAGCCTTAATGAACAACACTGGTTTGTCAAGTTTAAAAAAAAAAAAAAAAAAAAAATAGCGCTCCGACTTGATGATATCTCGACTTATTACGGGAATAAGAGAGAAATGAAAAGACCCGAGTCCACACAATTTGACATTACATTAATGACATTTGATTGGGACAAAAACAAGGAAAAGAATAATGATGATGATTCCGTTGACAAGGCACTTCGTCAGAGCTTTCAATCGACGGATGCAAATCCTTTTTTCCTTCCTTGCAGAAGTTAGCGACAGCCGGTGCAGCCGCTGAAGAACATCAGAAGATAGCTTTCGAGCGTTCTTTCACTTACCTTACCGTCTTGCATTGCTTTATACGTAAGTTCCACTTTTAGGAGCCTGTAAAGGTGCGCCCCGTTCTTTATTTTCGGATAATTCCTGAGCATTTCCTTTTTCGGACGTAAAATATTGTGACAGTTTTTAATAATTAACGAATAAATAATTATCTGTTTCTTTGTGGAAGGCAGAGCAAAAAATAAATAAATAAATAAATAAATAAAAATTAACAGAAATAAATTAAACCTGCGTTTATATAAATTTAACAAATGTTTCTCTACCATATTCTCCGGTGCCTAACAATATCGTACACAGTGGTATTCACTCAAGGTGCTCTCTTCTTTTTTTTTTTTTTTTTTTCTCATAAAGCAACAGATGAAAATTTCATTTTCCATCCATCTTCAAATATCATTGACTGAACAATTATTTTAATTTCGTTGTACAGAAGATGTTGGGCATACACTCGGCGTAAATCATCTTAATTAAAAATCCTAAATAATTTACATGCACGCACCCAAAAACTAAATAGTGGTACTGTTTATAAGAACGTAACATTTTTTATATCCGTATTCATTAAAAAAAAAAAATTGATTCCACTAACAAAATTAACTATTATGAAAAATAATTTTTAAACATAAATTACCAATGAGATTACATTATTTTCAGGAGAAACTCGAAAACAATCTATTTCGAAAAACTGCTGGCTTTTTTTTTTTTCTTTTCATACTCTATTGAAACGCTTAATCTTGGTAGGATTAATCGACAAAAAAAATTTATATTTCGTTCCTAATGACATGTAGAGAATAGAACCTGACTCCACCCAATGGGTTTGAAGGTGCGATTACATTACTAAGTGCATTTCGCATCTAAATTTTTATTTACCCTATTATGTCAAAATAAAGCTGGGTTAGGAAATTGTACGATCACAAAAGCTTTATATAATTTGAGTATTGATTTAAAAATAAAATAAGTGCAGATAATGAGCGTATAACAACGAAGCCGCCTAAAAAAGGACTGACGCATTTAATATATCCATAACGGTGTAAAAATTGGCAAAGGATCAGTATTGCCTTTTATTTTAGAATATTTACTATGGGCCGTAAGCTTAGCTGAACCATGAATTTTATTCTGCCAGAGAACAAAACATCTTTCAGAAGAATATGACGTAAATTACATTAACTCCGACGAAGCGCTCATTTCGCAGGACAAACCAATAACATACATTGTTAGACGTTTTTATTTTCATGTTATTTCTCGAGCATAAGCAATCTGAAGACTATGCCCTGGAAAAATGAAGCGACGCTTCGGGGGATTCAAAAAATTTTACCAAGACTCTTACTTTTAATGTATGGTCAAATATCGAATTCTATAGGCACCTAATAAAACGTCCGGGCGCATCTTTACAGGCCTTAGTTACTTTTTGTGAATGTTAGTTAGTTTAAACGATCATAAAAAAACAATAGTAGCAAAAAAATCACAGTTTTATGTTTTCACACAAAAAATAAATAAACACAATCCTTTTTATATCGAACAACTTTTTTTGTTACCTTTTTATTTCGCTCCATTATGCAGACCTGCATTTTCTTTTTCTTTCAAGATACACTTACAGGGGAAAAAAAAAAAAACAATGAAAAAATCGAGTATTCGCTTGAATGAAGCAGACTGATACCTGCCGCGACAATTCAGGCACACGATCGTATTTTTCGGAGCAATTTAACGAAATGAAAAAGATTGACTGGCATTAATAATATTCAATTATCTCAATAATACAACTTAACAAGGAACATAGATTATCAAATAATGAAAAGCCTGTAAAATCAATTAATTCGTGTTAGAGCGAAAAAAAGGTACCAAAAAACAAATGCTTTAATGCATACCTCAAGAAGCGCATACTTGATATTGCAAAGAAGTATAACGTTCGAGATCATAAAAGATGTTTTAATAGTAACAACAATTACTATGTACAAAAATTTTGTTCTAATTGTGTCATGGAACAATTCTTCTTTGTCAATTATTTTTAAAATTTAATTTTAAAATTTACATGGTCCTGAGAACAAAAATTAAATATGTAATTATTAAAATGGAATGGCAAGAGTATTAAGATGATACTCAAAAGGCAGGTAAATCTTGGATCTAGATCACTAATTGTCAAAAATCTCAAGATTATAAAATGAATATGAAAAAAAGTTGTGGGATAGGGTAAAAAAAGTTTCTGTTTCGTTATTTTATCTACATTTATAGAATAAAAGAAGACTATAGTATGTTATGAATTCTTATAAATATTTCTACTAAATTTATTATTATCATTATTATTATTATTATTATTATTATTATTATTATTATTATTATTATTATTATTATTAATTATTATTACTATAAATTCATCACATTTTGGAAATGTAAAAACTAGAATGTTTTTAAGGAATACATCTTAATTGAAGAGAATTTCTAATTTTAGTACTGTGTTAATAATCTTCATTGAACAGTATTAAATAAACTGTTTCCGAAACGTTAAAAAGAAGAAAATACCAAGTGGAACTTGTCAAACAATGACGTAAATGAATATTATCTGTCCACAAATCTGCACTAGAAGTGATGGTGAATTGTGCACGACATCTATCAGAAACTTTACTACACCCGAGAAGCACTGGCTTTTATATTACCAAACATTTCTTTTGACGGGAATAACACGAGTCCAACTTTTGATCCGAAAATTGAGTAATTTTAACCAATCAAGTATGCACGTCATATCTACGTGATACTAATACTAAATAAATAAAAATAAAAAAAAAAAAAAAAATATACCAAGCATGCACCACCGAACAGAAAAAATTTTCGGTACTATTTAATTACATAGTTCTCAACACTACATACTCAATCTTTTATAAATTAAAATTTAAAAAAAAAAAAAAAAAAAAAAAAAAAAAAAAAATTGACTAAAATTTCTGCCCAAAGTGCATGCGGCGGACTCTGGTGTTGTAAATGTAACTCATAGGGATAGGGACAGGCAAGGAAAACGTGGCGCTAAAGCTCCACCCGTCCGGATTCGGCGAGAGATTCATATTTTGGATAAGAGTTATAGCTAAAATGAAGTTATTCCATCGGATTAAAAGATTAATAACCGGTAGCCATTGCCTTCGTGTCTAACAAGTTTGCTGCCCAAATATTAATTTTTTCAACTCCTTCGGGGCCTTTCCGATTGTTTCTGCATAGCAACCACTTATCATAACGCATCTAATGTAATATCGTCAAAAAGTGAAGGCAACTGACCCTTCGAGTAAGTTATCTCTTCAAATCGCTTAAACCCACGTTCTCTATCCGATTCGGTTCATCTAAAATCTTTGGCATAAGTGAAAGTATCAATCAACCTTTTACAGTAGGTCTTAAACCAGTCTATCTCGATCTTCGGTGAGTAGGAAGACTAAAGTGGCATAAACGACACCGTATTCCGCGGCAGTTTGGCGTGAGCGAATGGCAATTAGAAAAACACATTTCTCGGGTATTGAAAATTAGCGTAGACATGTACCAGACCTGAAGCTGAAAACAATTCAAATCGTAATCCTTTGCGTGCACAAGAGGTTGTAACATCTCTGACATCGAACGACCAAACGGAAAAAGATATGGACGAAATAAGTCTTCCAACACAGTACGAACTAGTCATTTTTCACACAAACCAAGAGGGGCAATTAATTATGAAAAAACAAATGTTACAATTGCAGTATATTTTCTTATAGAGAAGTTTTTGTTTATAGAGAAAGGTGTATTTTCATGGCATATAATTCATTATTGAAGTCTAGTCTCTTAGAAAAATTTTTTTTTTTAAATGAAGCTTTAAAAAACAGACTTTTGACACATTTGAGGTATGGTAGTAAACACTGGAATATGACGTACCTTTTTTTACTAAAGAATCTATTGGACGGCAATTCATACAGAAATA
The DNA here is from genome assembly GCA_028565995.1 of Ricinus marginatus. Lineage (NCBI taxonomy): Eukaryota > Metazoa > Arthropoda > Insecta > Psocodea > Ricinidae > Ricinus > Ricinus marginatus. Next base: position 881,823 of record JAOWBB010000004.1, read on the forward strand.
TAATTTAAATGCTGAATTTTTTAACGGATTTGATTTAAGCACTTTCAGTATATATAATGACAAGTGACCAATGATAAATGAAAATAAATATTTACCGAATTAAGAAACAAGCAGGGAAAAGAGAATTAGCAAAAATAATAAATTCAAATGTCTTGCAATATATTCAGGTATTAAATACTTGAATTACGGTGTTCTGCCAGGATTTATGAAAGAAGCGCGGAATTTCAAGAATTTACCAGTGGATAATGATATTCAGAACGAAAAAGTTATAAAGAGTGCCGAAAATATTATCTATGTTTTAACAATTACGTATTTCGATAAAAAAAAAAAAAACATCTCCCAATCGTATAAATATCGACTTTCCGACATATATTGCGCTACGTATTGAGAGAATCTTTAACAGCATATGCAGAATAATCCTGCAAATCTCATTTTAAGCCTACCACGCTAAAAAAAAAAAAAAATTTTTTTAATGGGCAGCAAAATTTTAAAAAAAACACAGGATTACAGATCATCCTAAATGATTCCAGCAGCATTTGAAGGCGCTGGCGATAATTAAAAAGGTAAGAGGAAAAGATTAAGAGAAAATGTGTGAAATTACTCTAGGATAAGTTTCATGAAAAAGATGTTAGAAAAATTAAATTTACAACGTCCACCTCGATTTTGGGACTTTTTTAAGTACAAATCGATTAATCGATTACTCTTTGTTCAATATATATATATATATATTTGTGTATATATATATATATATTATTTATTTATGATTTTTATTAACATTTATTTATATAAGTTTGCTATCTAATTTGTCTCCGAGAGAGAAGGAGACAAATATTGTTTTATGAAAATACTTAGAGATGATAGCCTTTAACTCTATAGCAAGTACTATCACCTTTGGCACCAAAAAGTTTTTTTTTTTTAATGGCTCGGATAAGATGCTACGATTTTTTTTTAATTCTTTTACATTACTATTACTCCCTCGTTTCCTCCTAAATATATATAAATTATTTTGTGCATTCGAAGAACTAGATCGCGCAAAGTACTGGTTAAATAAAATAGCCCGATTAATGTGTTGGGCACCTGAAGAAAACATGCCCTATGGAATTTATAAAAAACACATTCAACAACCGGCTGGGTTCAATCCGACAGGTACAAATCAACTGCCCCGGGCTCGGATTAAACTCCAGTTCGGTCCTGATTGCAATCTGACAAAGATAATTAATCCTTAGATCCCCTCCCTTGCCTCCGAAATAGAAATCTCTCTACCAAAATGCGAAGCCAATGCAAATTCTTGCAAACTCCGTCCGATCGACCTATGTCAAGATTCACAAAAATGACGACCGAGTGGGCTGCCCTCCGGTTGGCTTAGCACTGTCATCGCATCTCTTCAAGAGGCAGTTTCAGGCGAACGAGAGAGGATCAGAAACGACTTAAAAAAAAGATAAAAGGAAAAAAAAAAAGAAAAAGAATTTTCTCGAAAAAAGCGCTGACTTTTAAAAATCCTTAACTTCAGACACCGGTTTGACAATCCTGGTAAAGAAGACGTGAGCGAAAAAAGCATTTAGATTTCGATAGGGGCAAATAAATGAGCCAATGCAGAACGGACAAATTAATCCCGTCCATTGTTGTGAAGTATCAATGCCTTCAATGTGAAAATGCGTCTTTAGCACTGATGCGACAGAAAAACAAAAAAAAAAAATCACAAAAATCGTAGCAACTTGTGATTTATTACGATTGCCGAAATAAAAGGAAGACAGAAAAATTCCAGTTCTAGGTGTGCAAAGAAAAACATGCACGAACCGCACAATGTTGTTCAATCTTCTGTTTATTTATTTTTCTTATTAGAATTAAGAAATTGAGATAAAGTCAATAGGAAAGACGCTCAATAAACAAAATCTTATATTATTAATTAAGAAAAATAATTACCGATATAAAAATTAGGATCAGTTGTCAGTTCTATCACTATGGTGTACTACCACTACGTTGATGCGAGTACTTATGGTTAATTTTAATTTAAACAATTTCTTATCGTTCATTTCAGTGTTACTCAACCAACTGAAGACTCTCTCACAGGTCCTGTTTAAACCATCATTTAAAATTTGATAAAATAATTTCCACGATTTGAAAATTTAATGTTTTATACTTAAAAATAAAAAGATGCCAACTTTTATTACCCAATAGGACCTTTTTAATAATACTTGCAAGAAAGGTTCCAATGGCTCCTGCAACTTGAAGCAACTCGAAAACTCGTACACGCGAGGACAAAATGATGTAGGTGAGGTTTTGCCGAGCAAATGTGTCACCAAGGAAAAATCACTTTAAAAAATGGTAGATAAAAATTACAAAATCTCATTAGTCAATAAATCAAAAGTGACATTTCCAGCAGATACGGCGGCGCAGAACGACCGGGCAAAAAAAAAAAAAAAGAAAAAAGTGATTACAATGCTAACTACGAAGAATTATACATTATCGAATGGCGAAGGATTCCTAAATGAAACAGTACAGAAACGAGATGCAGACATTTGGAAGAATAAATCATTCTCAAAGAAAATTTAGGCTACGGGAGGTGATTTGTGGAGAAGAAAGCAGGAGGACGGCCCGCGCCGAACAACATAAATACGTCAAAATGACATAATAAGAATGTCTTATGTAGGCCCAAAACGTTCCGAGAGTGGCGAGCAAAAGAAATCATTTAAAAAAGATGACGCCGTGAGGTTGGGCGCAACAACTACTCAATATATACAATATACACGAAAATTACTGATCTTATGACTAAGTTGTTTTTGGCGCACGGTCCGTCGGTTGAGTGACACTGACGGACCAAAGAAAAAATTAATATCCCCAAAAATCCAGTCTAAGGCGACTACATTAAAAACTCTCAAAGTAAACCCAGGCAGGCGACCCGTTTACTTCCTAATAATTACATTATAAATTAATGATATAATATGAAGTAATTGGATCGCCCCTGTCCATCGTATTATAAGCCTAAGATTGAACAACATCAATTAAAAAAGTTAATATTTTTATCATTTTTCATATATTTTTAATAAAATAAAACGATAAAAAATATATATATATATATATATATATAAGAATGGAACAGCCATGAGACAGCAGTTAGAGAGCGATTTCACCTCGGTGGATGAGAGTGCGACATGTGAGGGTGAGGGGGTGGATATCCCGAATGAGGTAATGGCGAGGGACATGACGGCTGACCGTATCCGCTTCCCATCATCGGACTCGGGCTGGAACAAGGAATTAAGTGTGACGGGGGACTTTGGGCATGCGGGTGCGGAGGCCCCATCATGTGATGCTGATGAGGGCTACCGGGATAGTGTTGCAAATGCTGCTGACCCATGTGCTGGTGCGAGTGAGGACTACCCCCGTAAACAAGTTGTCTTACTTTTTGCTCCTCGTCGCTAATGTTATACGTCAGTTCCGTTTCTTCGAAACCCGTTGCCGACATCCTTTGGTCACCTCCGACGGATGACGGTGCCGGATCCGGTGAGTTTAAACATGTTTGGATTAAAGCTTTCCCAGCCTCAGATGTAATCATCGGCTGAAGTTTACGAGTAGCAAATGTATATACATGACCAGTTTCCGATGCTACCAGCAACATAACTTGGGTGCCGGTTAAGGTGGACAATTCATATGCCTGAAAGAGAAAGAAAAATCATATCAGTGACGAACTCCGGAAGGCCGAAAACATGTATTTGTGGTCTTTGATACAAATTAATTTTATCCGCCATCTCAATTTTAACGGGGACTGACGGACTCTTTCATGGAACAAAACCATGTCCAGAAATGCGAGATGAGAGAATGCCTTTACATTGAACGTTTCGAGTGAGTTTAACCATCGCTCAAAATCCTATCCGCAACTTCTTTCTGTTCGAGTACTGAACAATGGTGCGTTGGGTCACATCTTCACTCGTGTCACATGTATATAAGACACGAGAGTTTCTTGCGCGAATTTTTTATGGTTTGAAAAAAGAGAAAAAAATTATTTTTTTTTTTCCAGAAGAGACGACTAAATAAAATATTCGGAAAAAATATGAGATGCAAACGTATTCTGTGCAATCTGCAAGCCCGAATGTGTCAAAACCTTCCTTTTTCTTAAATATCAGAAAAAATTCAGATTTTCTCTTCACGGCCTAAGATATTGACAAGTAAGATTGCAACACCTTTAGATCCGCAGCGGTGAAAAGTCGCGAATTTATATGCTCGGTGTTACCAAACATATTTGAATGTGCCCTGGAACTAATAATAAAAGAAAATAACTGTTCATAAACTAGGGAGCTTCTGAATTTGATTAATAACAACTTTTGGTACAAATCTACCTTTAGGCATAAATCAGATACGTGCAAAAAGAAAATAACGCAAGAGATTTCTATACTTAATCCTCAAATGAGATCCATTTTCAAAAATCTTAAGACTCACGGTTCTAAATCAAAATGCTAAAATTTCGAATTATAATTTATACGTATATTCATAATAAATATATTAGGTGACACAAATATAATAACGAATTATATGAATTTTGAAATCATGAATTTTTGAAAACTCGTTATGCAATTTAAAAACAACAAAGAAACCGTACGGAACTTAAAGGCAAATTGTGTTTTAAGCTGAAATACGAGAGGGAACAATTCGATTGATTTATCAATCGTTTAATATGGTTCGACAGGGAATTTGGCTCCAGTGACAAAAAGGCGAAACTTTAAGGGAACGGATGACTCTGAAGAACGAAGTAATAAAATAAGTGGAGATAATATATGAAAAACTCGCCTCCACTTAAAGAAAACTTTAAGACAATCCAATAACCTTTTAAAGACCAATAAATCACAATCCACCGGGATTAATCATTATCCATAAGCGGAATTTAAAAAAATACTCAAGACCAATAATTCGCCTAAGGTAAATTTAAAGGCAGTTTAATAAGCAATGACCCTGCACCCCAACCCTGCTTGCGCAAACTAAGACAAAAGCACGAAACCAATGGCCAGAGTTACTGGTTAATTTCAAACTTTAAAATTATCAATATAAAAAGATTAGTTTTTACTCCCGTAATCTCCCCTACATCGATCTCAGAGTACAATCTACAGGATTTTTAGAATATTTCTTAGTGGGAGGCCCCACAGCTGCCTCTACGATCAAATCAAGTAGATCTCATCTCACCACGTGTATTGTGTATAAACAACATTTACTTCTAATATCCGTATTTAATGATGAACAATAAAAAAAAAAAAAAAAAAAAAAAAAAAAAAAATGTTTCTAATTAAATTCCGAACTTTTTTCTCGTGTAAATTTAAAAGCATCCACATGGAACTCAATAAACGTGCATTATTTCCATTCAAAGGAGCACTATCGGGAAAAACCGAGTGAAAAGTGAACAAATTTTTCTTCATACTAAAAATTAAATATTCCTTTGAACCTGTTTGAGACATCACTTTTATTCCATGCCAATTTTTAAATTGTGAACGACAAAAACTTCCGCTGTTATCTCCAACGCAATGATACATAAATCGTAACTTATAAAAGGAAAGTACATGGTAAAGTCTCTAAAACTCCTGCAAAATCAATATGTGGATGTTCTAAATTTATTAATTTATTCCTTAGATAAAAATTATATTTCGATCGTTTGTGTAATTTCAAACATTCAAAAAAGATGCGCCGCCACTTTAAGGTAAATTTTCAGTAGAACTGTATCATTGATGCTGCACACAAATATACCAGTCAGTTGAGAGCTGCGGCCCACAAATCACTAATGCAAATATCGTTATTTAAAGTTGAACAATAAAAATAAAAAAAAAAAAAAAATTGTAAGAAAAAAACTACCCAAGACCTGATGATACATAAATATTCTTTTGAGCTAAGTTTTTTCCTTGTTCCGTCATTTTCGATATAAACCCTCCGTAAAAAAAGAAAATATCATTACAATAACGTTATGTTTTAAAAAAATCATCCTCAAAAATATGTTAGCACCCTTAATGTTTGGCTATTAAACATATTTTAATTTTATAAATTAATTTACACAGAAGACAGATAACCAAAAAATTAAACAATTTAAAATGAAAATTATATATATCTCCCAAAAGAACTCTAGCATCCTGAAAATTCATATCTGACTAGGGAAGTTATCCAATAATTATTATACGCAGCAATGCTTTATCAGTTCTACAACTTTTATTATTCTGTTAATTTCATTGAAAAATTAAGCGAATTAGTTTGATGTATTGTATTCTGACTTGTAAAAACAAAATGAAAACCGTTCCTGAACATTTATTTGAAACTTTTAATTACCTAAAACCATATCCTAAACTGCAACGAGTGTCGCTTAAAAAAACTGGAAAATATTTTTCAAATTTGAAACTTTCTGAATGTTTTTATTTTTTATTTTTTATTTTTTTTTTTTGCTGCGAAAGTATGTGTCGCATTAAAATTATAAATCCACTATTCTTGAACAGAACCCATGTAATTATCTTTACAATGTTATTGAACCATACCGATACAAAAGAATGCGAAATTTATGATCCTCGAAAGAAATTTTAAAAAGACAACGGTATATACTTCGGTATTAGGCGTTAGAGCATGTGGGCTTCTCCAAATACTCTGTAGCAAATTTATGGGGAAAGCCATTAAAAAGCTGGCTTTCATTCAAAAGAGGAATGTTCTTATTTTGCAGTCCACAAGCTAAGAACCTCAGAAGAAAAATTGCAAAACGACCGGTACAGGTATTTTGCTTTGCAACTTCAAAATCCGGGCTTCCGAAAAAGAGACGGGAAAGAGATTACAAGTCTGTAGTTTGAACAGATGGAGAAAAACCAATTGGGTGAGGAAAATGAAAAAATGATAGAAAAAAAAAATATATATACACTGTAGTTGAAACGAAATCAAAAATTTCTTTTCATTAAATGGAAAAATTGAAAAAGTCGAATGTAATTTTGTATGACAGATTCCAAAAAAAAAAAAAAAAGCAATAATAAAACACCACAGCAAGGAAAGCAAGATACCACAAGTTTGATGGCAACAAATATCGTCTGCTGTACAGGCATCAATGACTGCAATTTCGTGATATCTTCAGGTATGAGTTATCCCAACTCATTAATACACTTTTTAATATATTAATTAATGTGTTTAAAATCAAAATTCCGGAAATGTTAGCATAAAATTTGATGTAAAACCGCAGCTCCTTTAACCGCATCTCATGTTTATGTATAATTCAAATGGTTATTGCGAAAATTTGCGGTAGAATTATTTAATTATTTATATATTGGTTTATCTATGCGTTTAAACAGCCGCGAGGAAAAAAAATCACCAAAATTCTGGCATTTCAAATCGAACGGAATCATTATAATCCAATCAGTATAAGTGGTTTTTTTTTTTTTTTTTTTTTTTAAAGAAGAATACGGTAGTAATGTGGCGGAGAATTAAAAATAAAATGGAACCACAAAGAAGTCAAAAAATAACTGCTTCTTTGCACAAAGATGCAGAGAAACGCAAAAACAAAAAAGAAATTACCAGCAATGAAGGCACATTTTAAAATTCGCAAACATTAGAGAAAATTAAATGTTCCATAAAGATGAAAGGACAAATTATATTATTCGTTTGTCAAATAATAGTTTCTCCTTCAACAAAATCCTTAGAAGCGAAATAACTATATTGCTGTTAGCTTTACACTTAAAAAAAGAAAAAAAAAACATTTATTAATACCTACCGAACATAAATAAAAGCGGATTTTCTTGAAAGATAAAATCTTTGCAAGTGTATTTAAAATAGCTTTCATGCTTAAATACTTTAAATTACATATTTATAAAATAAAATTATCTCACAAGAAAAAGATACAAACAAATGCAGATGCCCCACGAGCTTCAGTTAGACATTCAATTAGTAACCCCTTCAAAATAAAGTTATGCATCACGCAAAACTCACCTCAAAGTAATATTTTTAAATCAAAATAAAGCCAAGAAATAGTAAAGCTGCAGTGCATAGAAAATTCCGTGACAAGGAATAATTTTTTCTTTGTTTTTCAAGAAAAATAACTTTTCCAATTAATTTTTCATCTGCTTGGTTTCAACATTAATCTTTCAGTAAACTCATCATTCTGTTTTAAAAATGGATTAATCAAAAAAGAAAAAGAAAAAAAAAATTAGCAAAAAGAAAATTAAAGGAAATCGTTACGGACCATAATCAACAGATATTTCGTTTTTGAGCATTAACAGGAAAAATTTTAATATTTCATTTCAAAACCACATTAAATATGAAATGTTACAATTGTTTCAATTAAAATTTAAGTTTGGAAAACTTTTTAATAAAAAAAAAAAAATTCATTTGTCAAAATAACAAAATTTGATTTTCAATTACATTTGTTAAATAAATCAATGTTTGACTGATGAAGTGAAGCAAAATAAAATTTAGCAATTTCAAGGGTGTATCATAACTCGAGGATGAATAATTTTTTAATATAAAATAAAGTCTCATTTTACTTTTCCACTAATTTGACATCAATTTAAAAATGATTGTCCATCCATGTCAAAATTAAACACCTTTATTTGATTTTCCCGTTGAATTTTGTGCTCCATATCATTAATGTTAAATGCTATCATTGAAAAAGGAGCAAAAGCAAAATGTGTTAACAAAAAAAAAAAAAAAATCAATTACATTAATAAATAAATTAAATTGTGGTTAAAATTTTGAATCAAGTCAATTGCATTTGTCAGTTTTTTTTTTTCAATGAGTTTACATGACAAAGGATTATTATTATTTAAAAAGATTTTGTTACATTATATGCAAATATACATTGAAGCAAATATAACTCGTTGCAGATGTATGTTATTTATAGACAATTGTCTACAATCCAGGAGACGTAACATTTAAAAAATTAACATGGAGCATTTTTTTACACAAACTAATAATAAATGCAAGTATAACAATCAGCATTAGAGATTTAACATTATCTTATCAGTTTATGATTCTCCTTAAAAAAAATTTAAACTCATAAATAATGAATTTAGATAATTAAATAGAAATTGATTTTTAAACTAGTGGTATTGCTGGAGTTGTCTTTTTATAAGCACATATTAAATATATCTTGTGCCTTACATGAAATGGAGTTTGTATAACTTCAATTTTAAATAAAAAATATGTACATTAAATTTTTTGCCTCTTGATCCAATGTAAATATACGCGAAGGATGAATGCAATTGCATCTATTTATAAAATTACTAACGGCTTATTACATTGCTAAAAAAATTTTACATTTGACGTGATAATGAGGTTTATATAATATTTGTAAGTAGCTCGGACGTCGTAGGTTTCATATGGTAACGCAGAATGTTTAATAACGGATAATTGGTTTCTAAACAGATCACGTGACAAAAGCGATTACTGAAAGGTATTCGAAGCGGAGTTTCGACGTTCCGGGGCGGAAAAGGTTTTGTCGCCGTTTGGTGAAGCGAATAATCGCGTTTGCGCTTAAAATGATATGACAGCTGCACGTGCTCATTGGCCTATCCGCTGCGATCCCTAAGCGAGGCATCGCAACGACACAAAACACAAATGCACACAAACACACGGAGCGTTAGGCGGCGTTAATCCCCTCCTACCGGAAAAAAAAAAAAAAATCTATTTTTGGGCCTTGCATCCCCGAAACAAGGTCCAGACCAAGCGAGCTTTCGGTGTTCCTACCTTTTTCATAATTCCAGTCTTTCTTTTAGAAAAAGTGGTATATCTCCTAAGTTTGTTGTCTATGTATTCCATTTTTATTTTCACACGCCCCTTTGTCTTTTTCCCATTCGGCGGAGGGGTTTTCTTATTCTGTTGTACTTGCGTGTATCCATCATCGACGAGTTCCGAACCAATGTCGGTGTTTAGGGACAACGGTTGCGAAGTCATCGGTCTCCCGCCTGTGACTTCCTGATCGAAGCAAACGTCCGAGGATGTCCTTTTGATACCCCTTGTCATTCCCACATTACACGAACTTGGTAACATCGGGGCACGTGATATGGCGGTGTTCAAAGAGCTCGAGGTCCGGCCGTGTCCTGAATATATGTCCGGAGAGCTTTCGCCGGTCAGTATAGGCATGTTGTAACCTAAACTGAAACGGGCATCACGGCCCCCGCCCTGCCCCTCCATCGCTAACATGTAACAGAAAACGAAGTGAGCACTATCTCATCACAAACGAATCATTTGCAATATGCACAACACTTGGCATGGACAAATCACCCGGCTTATCGATTGTATAAAATAAAATAACTAACGCACGACAATCATTTTGAACACACGACCGCACAACGACTGATCGTAATTTGACCCTGTCTGCGCAATGGCGCGATTAAAAAGAAGGGGAGACAAAAAATAATCCCAAATTATCTATTTTAAAACTTGATTCATAAAAGCTAAATTTAAATTTAAACTTGGTATATTCCTTATTTCCTTTTAATATATATATTTTATATTTATCTTTCTAAAATAACTATTTTAAAAGGGTCGTGAATTCTCGGATGAATACTTCAGAATCAAATTGTTTCCCCTTTTTTCCCCTACTTTTCCTTATTTAGAAGTCGCTGTTGCCAAATTTGGTAATAGATCACCTTTTATGGTAAACTAAGAACCGCCCATTGATCAGAGCAAAAGTCAGAAAAAAAAAATGTGTTTTGAGCTGAATCGATGTTTCACAATTACAAGTTTTATAATATTTTAACGAAAATGAGGTAAAACAGAAAATATTTTCTCATTGGAACCTAATATGAGTCGAAGAACGTAGCCAAGGCCTTCCTTTGAGGTTATCAAAATCTTGTCATCAGCTGATTGTTCACATACATACTCGAAATGACCAGCAAGGGTAGAAATTCAGTTCGCCTGGAAACGGAGATTGAGAAAAGTCGCGAAGAGTCAAGATGGAATCGAGTGATTGAACTGGCAGAACAGTTGAAATTGAGATCTCCTGCCAACGGTAATGAAAACCCTTTGATTGCAAATGCCAGAATGAAAAATGATCAAAATTGAAATATCGTGAGCTTTTTTTTCTTCTTTTTAGCGGCTTTGGCAGATTTTCTTCTTGGGGAAGGAAAACTGGAATCGTATTTAGAGGAATATCCACCTATTGAAGCTAACATACAGAAGGCGAGAAATAATTTGAGTAAAGCAAAAGCTCACTTAATAAATGCTACAACAGATTTGGGCAAAAAGGTTGGTGACTTAGAAAACTTTAAGCATTTATTTTACAGAAAATCCATTACAAATTACAACAAAAATTTTGTATGTAGGTATGAAACAATTCACAATTATTCTTGGAATTAACTACATTTTTTGATATAATGATGAATAGCAATCCAGAATGTATCTTGGCAGTGTTTGAAAGATTAATTTTCTCTCAGAATTTGTAATTAAAATTTTTTTAAATTTTTATTTATAAATATTTGATTTATTAAAATTACATTTTATAAAACAGAATTAAAGTTATTTTGAAAACTGTTTTCTTATTCAGAAAATAATACCTAATATGATAAATGTATTAATATTAGTAGCTCAGTCATATTGCAAATGTTTAAATGTATTTAAATTATATTTTTGTCAGACTACTTGCTCATTATAATTATGTATTTATTACTGTTTATTAATTAATTTGACTAAAAAATTCAGTTTTAAAAAGAATTGATATTTTAATGAGAAATATCTGATTCTGAAAATATTACCTATCATAACTTCATTAACTAAATTTTGAGCAAATCCTCTGTCTTTCAGTTTATTAATAATTATCTAATTAAGAAAATATTTTTTGTTTATGTGAAAATGTATTTTAGGCTACAGTAGAACTTGATGGATATCTCCTTTTGGGCAAATTGAACTACGCTTGTGGCAGATATGAAGAAGCTCTGAAAAATTATGAAAGTGCAGAGTTAGATTTTCTCAGAGAAAAAGAGCTACCTCAGAGAGGACTTAAAATAGTTGCAGAATCGTTTGCTGTGAAAGGTTTGAAAAAATATTTGTACTTCATAAAATCTTTTTACATTTAAAGCTAAATATAAGCATCATGAGATAATAATTAAATGTATCAAATATTCTAAAACAAGCAAAGTAAATATGTGTTTTCTCAACAAAGTTAGTGAAATTGCTAATTCATTTAAGATTCGGTCAATTAATTTTTACAGTTTAATTGACATTTATTTAAGACTCCGTTTAAAAAGGAAATGAAAATGTAAAAACTAAAATTTCAGATTAATAAACATCTGTTTTGATAATTAAAATTAATAGTACTGAAAAGTTTATTTTCAATGTGGGCTTTACATTATGAGATGTAATTGGTGTAAGGCAAATACATTCGGTCATGTTATAAAAATAGTCTAAAAACACTAAATGTAGGGTTAAATTTATTTTTATTTAAGGCCTCTGTCTGGAAAAATGTCCCCTTCCTTCAACATCAAAGTATAAATTAGTTGAAAGAGAGGAACAAATTTCAAAATGTTTTGATATGGCGGCTGACTTGAGTCTCGTGTACCTTCAAGAATTGGATAAACAACAACAGCAAAGCAACGTAAATGCCAATGTATCTACATCTACAGGTACATCACATGGGTAAAAACCGTTTTTCATTAAATACTGAAAAAATAAAATAATATTTTTTAATTTTCGAAACAAAATTAAAAAGTGATGCATGTAAATAGTTATTTTCTTGGCTGCAGATTTCAGTTACTGATTTCGAAATATTTAAACGATTTTCTGTTTTGAATATTCCAACTGAAAACAGAATAAACAAACAGTTTAAGTAATAGGAGAAGGGTAAAAACAGAATTGTTTTGCAGATATTTCGAAATATTAATTAACCTCGCAAATATTCATATAATTCAGGAAATTTAAATTTTTCTCTTTTTTAATTTTCTCTGGCTCCAAATAGAATTGTTATAAAGTTGTTGTGAGCGACGATATATATATATATATATATAGCGTAGACATATTTATATATATACATCTCGCTATTGATTACCTTTTATGCTTATTGATTATCTTATTTTGGTACCAATCAATAATTAATTAATAGAAAACTTTCTTTTAATATTTGAAAATAAAAATATTGTTTTTATAGGGTCTCATTCTCCACAGCCACCTGTACCGGTAACACAAGTAGGACATATCCTTGAATCGGCGCTTCAGAGGGCACCGATAGTTCACATCCAATCATCGAAGATTGATCAGGCAGTCATAAAATACAGGAATACATTGAGTGCCGTCGAATCTTATGCCACCCAAAGTCTGCGACTAAATTTTACAAAACAATTGGCCGAAGTTCTTCTGAGAGGTCTCACTGGTGTTCTGTACTTTCCACCAACTCCTTCAGTAAAAAGTAACTTTTCATTTTCTTGAATTTCCTCAGATTGTGGTACACCACTACATTTATTATTTTGGTTGTTAATAATTTCAATTAAATTTATTTATTTTAGCTTCCAAAAAATCCCAGGGGAATTCGTCCGAAAGTCCGTGGAAACCGAAAAAATATTCTGGATTAAATATGTTTGTTCCGACAATTGATTATGAGGAAATCATTCTTTTGCTGCTAATAAGCGAAGCAATGGCGGTTCGGGATGCTGTATTGAGTCAGTCTCCAGAATTTGAGGAAGCAAGATTGAGAGCACTCGAAAATGCAAAGAGAATTTACGATCTTTTAGCCGTGGCTGTCGTTAGATGGGGTCAAGTCTCCTTGTTGAATGAAATGTTTGAGAGAGCGATGAAATTTTCGTTCGAGGAGAAACATATTTGGATGCAACATGCTCTGTGTTTGGTTTTCATGGGCAGATACTTTCATGCGCTGGCCGTGTTGAAGGAAGTAAAAAGATTGCTGCCCAACAAGACTATGCCTTGTCTTATAGGAGCGAGAATTTGTTATGAGAATTTGGAAAGGTAAAACACTGATACAATCATCCGATGTTCCTGTTTTCGCCTTAGAAAGCAACGATTTTATGCTCTAAATCCCTTACTTTATCACTTTAAGAACTAACTGAATTTTGCATTTCAGACCAAAAGAAGGCGTAGAATGGAGTACAGAAGCATTGGAGCGCGCTAAGCAAAATGAACCTCATTTGGTATCCCGTTGCCATCTTTATCAGGGAATTGGATATCATTTGCAAGCAGAACAAATTTATGTTAGGCAAGAAAAAGAGACTTTGCAGAAAAATGCCTTGGATTCACTGACTAAGTAAGCCGAATTTGTTAGTTAGGATTTTAGTATTTCAAATTCAGCATTTAATGGTAATAAAATTTGGATTTAGTATTGGAGTGAAGTAGATGGAAAAATTGTTCATTGCAGAGCTCGAGACGGCGATCCTTATGACCACTTAGCGGAATATTATCTGGCATTGCATTTAGCATGTAGTTTACACATTGCCGATGCAACCTTGCACGCTCGAAAGGCCCTCAGTCTTCGACCGGATCATGCTCCTTCGTTGCAATTGATCGTGCTCTTGTTGACGGCGCAAAAGCAACACGAGGAAGCCACACAGTTATTAAATTTAGTTCTGGAAGAATATCCAGATGATCTCAATCTAATGTATTTGAAAGCTCATTTGGAGTTTTATTGCTATGGCGGCGAAGTAGCTTTGGCCACCGCAAAGTCCATGCTTTCCATCTGGAAAGTAAAATACGAGGACCAAACAGCTATTGATACCACGGATTTTTCCGACAAAAGAAGTGACACCAGAAGCACTTTCCAGTTATATACCTCTGAAATGTCCGATAAAGATTCCAGTAAGTTGGCTTTTGAAAATGTAATTTAAAAATTCTCCTCTCTTCTGGTACGCTTTTGAAAATCTTTATATCGCGATTCTTACTGAACATAAGACTTTACAATAATCGTCAACTTTGGCGTTCCACAAAGTAAAGAAGGCCTTGGATTATGTGGCAACATATCCTTCTTGAAAAGAGTGGTATGGAATGGTGCAGTCATAAACGCTAGTAAGGAAAACCACCCCAATGCTGTCTGATTCACATCGAAAGAATTTCAATGAAAGTTATATTTGGTAGGTTCACTTCATGCTCAATCGATTGCTGCTTCGCGCGTCGAACATGCCTTATCTGAAGTTGCCTCCTCTTTGAGTTCCTTCACTCCTAGACCGGGTCCTCAAAGAGCTTGGCTTCTGCAAGTTCAGATTTGGCTTCTCTTGGCGGAAATATACATGGAAATGGACGAAATGAATTGGGCAGGATCCTGCATTCAAGAAGCTACTGCAATTTATCCACTTTACCATCAAGTTATGTTTACGGTAGGTCAATTTTAAGGGGCAGGCCGCTTCTCACGCATCGAGATTCAAAAATTCAAATCCTCAAGGAAGTATTTTTAGATTTGAATTTTTGGCGTGTTTTCCAGAAAGGTTTACTGTACGAGAACAAGGGTGAATATCACGAGGCTAGGCAGTGGTTTCAAAATGCGGTCGCCATCAGCCCGACACACGTAAAGAGCCTTCAGCATCTGGGACTGATCGAACATTACCTGGGCTGCCAGAGACTTGCGGAGAAAACGTTGCGAGATGCGGCGAGGATCGATCCCAACTCTCATATTACTTGGTATAATCTGGGGAAAGTTCTGGAGTCTGTCGGTGAATTTGACGGTGCAAGCGACTGCATGCTAACTGCACTGGACGTGGAAAACAAAAGTCCCATTTTACCATTTTCCATAATACCGTTGGCATTTGAGTGAAAAGATGGAATCCTTTTTCCATCGAGTTCTTCAGCATCGTTGTAAATTTCTCGTTAAGTTTTCTTACAATAAATAGGAATTTTCTAATACATCATGTAAAACACATACTGAAACAATAAGTGGGGTGTTGATTTAAAAAAAAAAAATTCTGATGTTTTCTCCGAAATTTTATTCTGTTCTTCCGTTAAGTACTTATGAAGGTTGTTACTTATTATTTCCTGACAATTATAAATTTTTTTTTTTTTTATATATATGTAAAGTTATAATTCCATTAAATTCTGTTATTAAGAAATTTGAAACTTCTAATTATGACAAATTTATTTTCCCCTATGCACATTTTTCGAGAGCTCAAGTTCGCGAATGAATTATCAAATGCGACGAACTGTTTCCGAAAATGAAAATGATTCACTTCACGTTGGTGGGCGGCATTTTTGCTTTTGAAGGCGAAAGGTCTACCCACCAAATCGGTTTCAAAAAATTTGACCGTTTGTCCGCGGGCCAAAAAAAGGCGACACCATCGGAATCGCGGAGGCCGTGGACTTTTAATTAATTGTTTACATGTTTTGAGGGAAGATGGTGCGCTGCAAAGTGATGATTTCACTTCATTAGCTAAGCTTATTCGAAAGCTCATCGATTGCAAAGGAATTGTTTTTTCAGATTTAAAAAATGCTGAATCCTCCTGAAAATAGGATAAATTCAATCGCTTAAAGCTAAACTAAAAAGTTTCGAGATAATGTCAGAGTCATATGGTATGTAGCCATCGCGGATTAGTCCTTCGCATTTTATCAGTTGTATTGTGAATGTAATTTGTTTTAATGGGTTACAGATTTTCTGTTCAAATTCCTCGTCATTGGTAGCGCTGGTTGCGGGAAATCGTGTTTGGCGCATCACTTTATAAAAAATGAATGCAAGTGTTTCAACGTTGCTCCTGAAACTGTAATTTTATATTTATCATTTGAATTCCTGACAGACACTTTTTTTTCTCTCTCTCTCTCTTGCAGTTAAGGAAGACAGCAGTCATACTATTGGCGTAGATTTCGGATCTAAGATCGTTAGCATAGGCGGTAAAAATGTCAAATTGCAGATATGGGACACTGCTGGGCAAGAGAGGTTCAGATCAGTGGCCAGGAGGTACTACAGGGGAGCAGCAGGTGCCCTGCTTGTGTATGATATCACATGCAGGGATACTTTCAATGAGCTCTCTACATGGCTGTCGGATGCCAAAACTTTGTCTAGCCCCAACATTGTGATACTTTTAGTAGGAAATAAAAAGGATTTAGATAGCCAAAGAGAAGTTACATTTTTGGAAGCTAGCAAATTTGCACAAGACAATGGTAAGCTTGGTGTACATCATCTGATGTGTAAGAGTGTTACTGAAATTAATGTTGGCCGGGCCCCATGATGTCAAGAGTTGCATTTGCTCTTTCAGAATTGATGTTTCTAGAAACAAGTGCCAAAACAGGAGAAAGTGTGGAAGAAGCATTCCTTAAATGTTCAAGATCGATATTAGCCAAAATTGAAATTGGCGAATTGGATCCAGAGAGAATGGGATCTGGAATTCAGTATGGTGACACTAAACCCACCTACCTCCACAGGGAAGGCAATATGTCGAGACAGCCTGATTGCTTTTGCCGTATGTGATTTGCTTTGTTGTTTTTCCCGTTGTTTCAGTCCCAAGCAAATAATTTTTAAATCTCTCCAATTGTCATTTAGCTAAGTAACTGAAAATTAAATGTGCTAATTGTTATAATGTGTTAGCTGTAAGAAAGTCATCAAGGCAAATGATTTCCATCCAGATTCAAGTTTAAATATCAAGTTTGATCATTTTTCTTTATTGTGGCTTTTGCATTAACCTACACCATTTCTCACGTTGATGCTATTTGTTCGGAGATATTTTAACTGGATATGAAGTTTACAATTTACGTAAACATTATGATTTCAATTTTTGCTTAACAACTATTGTCGAATAAGCTTGGATCTAAAGCTGATTCGCTCATAAAAAACAGCGTTGATATATGGATATTCCCGCCCGATCCCGCTGCCGATTAATTGACGCATAATCGAAAGGTCAAAGCCACCGTAATGGTTAATCAAAAGTACCGCAGATAACGCGCAAAATTTTTCATTTGCTTTGTACATATGATTCATTAGATAATATCCCGAAAGTTGCTCTGCTGCAAACTAGTCTTTTGGCGTTTCCAAACGCCTTCCGCCAAATTTTAATTAGAGCATATGTGGAATGAACTACGTCCCTGCTGTTGGGGTTCGGCATGGCGACCGGAATCGCGATTCCGCTCCAAGTTCTGATTCGCTGTGAGAGTCAAAGCTCAGTGACAACGCAGCAATTCGGGATTTTGTTTTTGTCGTTTACAACAGTTTACAGTCGTTCGCGGGGGATGAGAAACAAAATTCCAATCTCGTCGCGCTTTTAAATTACGTTTGAGGTGCCGCGTTAATGTGCGCCAAAAGCTTTCGGGTTGTTCTCGACGGTGGAAAATGTTTCCCGATCCGTGCTCGTGGAGGTGCGGTCCTTAGAACGGGTCTCTTTCCGGAAATCTCCTTCGCAACTTAAAAATCTGCGTCAGCGTACCTTCTTACGCGTCGTCTTGTTGAATTTTCCCCTGGCATTTTGGACTTTCAAATGCGGCCACCGTAACGAACTGTAGGTTCAAGGAAAGGTTCGTCACCGTGCGCGACACGGGAAAGCGACCCGGAGATCCACCTTGGTTGAACATTTTTACTGTTTGCAATTTTAGAAAATGTAAATAATTATTTCGCGACTGGTGATTAATATTTATTATAATTGTGTAATAATTCAGTTTTACTCCTTTACATCGCTTTCTTGGACATTTTATCCGAAACTATCCACGTTCTACTGCAAACGAGGAAAAATATTTTATTTAAAAAAAAAAGTGTTCCTTTGGTTTCGCGATGTCTTGAGATTGAAATGATGGCGACGATGCAACAACAGAATCGAAAAATTCACAAATGGAAATTGTCTTGAAATGGAAACCCCCCCCGATGAGGGTTGATTTTTGCTGTTTCGAGATATTTTCGAATTTGTAGAGTTCGCGACTGGATGCTAGCGTCGTGGAATGTCGCGAAAAAAGCAGATAGGCAGCGCGCATCTCAAGGGGCGCGGAGTCGCCGAAAAGCGCAATTCTCGTTTTGATTTTTTTCTTGCGCCACCAACAGAAAAAAAAACCCCGCAAACCTCAGCACTCCTGATGGTGAAGTTTAAACGCCCGTCAAATGCGGCCCTTGATGCCTGCGGTCACTTGCGGACCTCTGTTCGGTACGATGCCCGATCGTGATCCAACCCCCGCAGCACCCAACGCTTTTCATGTAGTAAATATTTCGCTTATTGTAATTTATATTGATTTATTGAAAAAAAAAAATTCAAATAAATCTAAATTCTACCAGTCAATAAATACATCCTAAATTTTTCGTAATCTTAATTTCTAACACATTCACCCTGGATAAGTGCGAGATTTATGCCTCGACGTCTTATTTTGAAATTTGTTACTCAAGTGATCCCAAGCCTTGTAAAAGGTATTAAAAAAATGTATTTTACATGTTGTTTTCATTTTTGTACAAAGTAAAAAGGTAGCCCCAATTACATGTTCGCACATTTCGGGACGGAGCCTTTCGCTTAAAACGTTTCTAAGTGCGATCTTAATTAGTGAAATATTTCTGAGCATATTAAAATTAAACTAAAACCAAGGTTGAATTGTTCTCAACCTCTTCATGAAGCGTGTTTAAAAAAAAGGGAAGACATTAAGGTCGTTTTTCGTGCGCCGGAGACTATACAAATTATATTAAAACAATATAACCTCTTATTTTTTTGGCTTTTACCGAGCTTGCACTGCGCGACGGTCCCCTAAACATTAAATTTAAAAAAAATATATCGTAACCCATTAACCCTTTACTTATGAAAGAGGTGAAAACTCATCCCCTTTCTTCGCCTTCGCTGTGTAACATTTTGGCGGGTTTGTGCGATGTCATTTTCAAAATAAATTTATAATTCGTAAAATACATTTTTTTAAAAAATAAAATTTAAATTACAAACTGATTGATAGGTAAATTTTAAAGTTTTTTTCGGCATTTGATATTGATTGCTTTACCAAAATTTTCCATTTTAATTAATAAAATGATAAAACATGATTTATGTATTATATATAATAATACATTTATTAATAATAATCAATATCAAAATTTATAATGAAATATTTATTCATGCAATTTAATGACAACGCTTTACAATTTTCGAAATTTCTCTCTTTGTGATTAGTCTTAAGATATATTATTTATTTATCCCTTGGGATTTAAAAAGTGGTTTTCGCTAATCGCGTCAACCGACTTTATGACGTACATAAAATTATAACACCCTCCTAAATAGTTCACTATTGCGCTCATTAAAAAAATAAAACACATTTGTAATATTAAGCATTCATTTTCTCACATTCCAGTAATAAATATTTACATAAAATCATGTAAAAAATTAGACATTTAAAAATTCTTTTTACCTCACATAAAAATAGTTTGCTTACTTTAAAATAGTAATTAAATTAAAATATTTGAAATTAATGTAAAAAAATTAAAATTTTGACACAAGAGCAATGGAAATATTCTGGTCGGATGTTTAAATTGAAAATAATGTATAAATCAAATTTTTTCCTTATTGCTAACATTTAGATATTAAATTTGCTTAAAACAGCGGCAAACTATTTTTGTATACTTTAAAGTTAAATTAAATCTTATTTAACCGTTAGAAACGCAAAATTTCAGACTAATAATAATTTAATTTTCTTTCTGTTATTTTGCGTTATTTGTCGCTTTATCCCTACGTTATCATCTATTAAAAGTTCTAAATTAATGTACTGGAAGAAAAAAATATAAACTATCGATTAATATCTAGTCTCGTCACAATAACCAAAAATTATATGTTAAGAAAAATGAGCTTATAAAAATTGTAGATACAACATGTACATATAAAAAAATTATGCACGAAATGAATTTTTAGTTAATTCAAAATGCAAGTGGTATAACAATTTCAATAAATTATTATTAATAATGCCTTTTATTTTCGTGTCATGGCAACAATTGGAAGAAGACACATTAAAATTGACTATAACATACTATATAATTATAGATATT
The DNA here is from genome assembly GCA_028565995.1 of Ricinus marginatus. Classification (NCBI taxonomy): domain Eukaryota; kingdom Metazoa; phylum Arthropoda; class Insecta; order Psocodea; family Ricinidae; genus Ricinus; species Ricinus marginatus. Next base: position 902,662 of record JAOWBB010000004.1, read on the forward strand.
ATATAATATACCATACTATATAAATACTTTAAATATAAAAAGAACTCAAAAAGGGCATGAAATTTATATTTCCATATAGTTAATATTTTGGGTGTGAATAATTTTCAAAATGTAGTCAACTTCTGCATACCTATATTATACGGGTCTTTAAAATTTGAACTTAAACCGAAGTGGGGTAGGAAAAAAAAATATGATATGGATTTAAAAAATATAAAGATAATTGTTCCATTTCATTGCCAATCTTCGGGAGATTTCCAAAACTGATTTCAACTTCGTCAAGATTATACTTTTCTCCATTTGTGAGCGCAAATGACAATATAAAAAGTGCTGCACAATTAATTTGGATTGATATTTGAGTTTTTCCGCGTTATGAAATAAATTTTTTTTGTGCCAGAAAATTCTGATCTTTAAATCTGAATCACATGTTGTTCTTAGCATATTGTTCGTCATTCATATAAAATAAAGATTTGAACAAAAAAATAATTTAAATTGTTTTATGAATTAAATGGTACAGAAAGTGAAGAGTAACGTAAACTTGGGTCAAAAATGTATATGAAATGTTTTACTAAGAATCTTCCTGTGCAACATGCTGAATATTTACATTTTCCTTTTTAAATCTTAGAAATCAAATAAAAATCTTCCCTCTTACATGACCTTAACTTTTTTTTCCCGATATCCTGATATTTTTTGTTATCCAGGAAGATAATCGAAAGCAAAAAAAGGGTGTCGATCCGTTCACGACTAATTCGCCTGAAAACGAAAAGATTTAAATGTTGAGAATTGCAATGATCTTGTAAAAATTTTTTTAACGTGAAAAGAATATTTGAAAACTGTAAGTAGGAATGTGGCATGTTATCGGGGGCGGTAAATTAATGTCTGCAGGTTGATATCTCAATACCCTAATCTAAAAAATTAGAAAATTATGCTACATGGCGAAACAAGCAGTCTTTTCGATTGCCTTGACGAGGAATATCATGAAATTCTAAAAATTATAAAATTTCATCATCAAGCGCGGTAAAAACCGTCAAATAGTTATATATGTCAAAAAAATGTTTACCCATAAAATTGTTAAAAATATTGAACAGATCAATAAATCGTTGAGGTTAATAATGTTTAACATTAACTTATGCTAACAGTAAAGATGCTTTATAAATAAATCATCAAACATTTAAATTTTAATTCTGATTCACATGCACACTGAAATTATCTACTTTATTATTGAAAATTTAATTTCAAATAATTTTTTTTAAATTTTTTAGATTTCTTAATACATCCCTAACACTGAGATCGAAATATATTTTAAAATTGCAACTTAAGTTTTTAGCAAGTAATCACAATTTTTAATAAACTAATCATTTAAATAGAATAAAAAAATTAATTTAGAAAGATTTAATCAGAATCAGCTTTCAAATTTAATATATTTATATTAGCAAATCTAAAACTATAAACTGGTTCAATGGACCAAATACTGTGTAAATTGAATCTTGGATTCGCTCATCTTTAATGATCACCTATGAAGTTTTATTTTTATGATTTTGATTTTCGAGGTGATATTTTTAATCAAAATTTTATTTCTCTCAAGATACTTTCGCCCTTTATTTTTGTTTGTTTTCTACTTCTTTTCCATTGCCTTCGATTACATCATTTTTGTTTACTCCTATTTTTTGACATTTTAGTTCGTCTTTATAGATTCAACATAGAAATTAACTGGGTTCTTACTATGATTTCGTCTCGATTTTAATAATTATTATCATAGTTAAAAGTGAATAGGATAACTTTTTATTATGAAGAATTTGACTAAAGCTGAAACTGTCACAAGGAATTTATTCAAGTCAAACAAAGCACTGATAGAACCATTGAATTTGAGAATAAAAGTATATCTTAAGTTGAGTATATGACGAGTAGCTAAAAAGCGAAGGGTCAGATCAACGAACGAGTGACAAAATGAGAAAAAATATGAACGGGCAAATAGCAAATCGAGTGGCGATGCTGTATGGTTAGGTTAAGTGAGGAATCATTTAACACGAGTTCACTCAACTGCCAAAGAATCATGGATTCTTTGGCCAACAGTTGGCGTGCCTTGGGAAAAAGACAACAAAAGGGTGCTCTCAATGAGATATCAATGCTTTCCATACACTGAAGGAGTGCCTGCTTTGGAAGAGATTGACGGAAGATTATTAAAGAAGTTATCTCTTCAGTCCGGAAGCTACATTATTTTCTTGGATTCCCGTGATCGGCATGTTAATGTGAAAGTCAGGGATGCTTTAATAAGTAAAACCTTCCTCACGATTAGAGGGAAGAAATGCTACATTATCGGGGCAAGTGTCCCTAATGAATTTACCCCCTCTGCCCCCCCAAAAATATCAATCAATAAACAAATTTCAACCAATAATTCGAGAACGTATTTATTTGCATATCGGTAACTATAGCAAACTTATTGCACATCTGGGCACGAATATTTACTGAACAGATTTGTAACATCTTGAATCAAACGTTCTTTTCGCCAAATTTCCTTCCAATTTCGCCAAAATATTTCTTCATAGATCTATAAAATGAATTTTAAAATCTCGGACTGTACATTGTTGCAGGCCTCGTATACCTAAAAAACTGAGTTTTATGTGAACAAAAGTGAAATAAAAGAGAAATGATAGGGAATTTGCTAAAATTTACCAGCGAACTATAAAGTTCGAGACGCAGCATCTGCATACAATAATTTTCACATATCTTAAAAAAATTACATAACCACATAAACATATCTTCAAAAAATTTAATCTAGTGAAAAAAGAAATAAAAAAAATGAGGTTGATTTTTCATTCCATTACAAGTACAAAGTCCTGAGGTATCAATTGTACATAAGCGTAATTTCAATAGATTACAATTCTTTTATCATAAACGGGATAAAATGTCTAAAAATGGGAAAACAGAATAGATCATAGGTCTTGGTCTTCTTGTTAATCACACAACTTCAGTTTTATTAAAAAAAACCATTAAAACCTTTACGTCTTTAATGCGTCTATGATATCACAATTTTCAATCATTCTGTACAAGGTATCTATCTTCCCTTAGGCTTATTCTGTACCAAAAACTATAACTAGTCTCTTAAGTAGTAAATATAGTTTAAATATTATGAAGACAATTTCTCACAAACTGCCAGTCTCTAAATCCTGGAAGTGACAAAAAAGCATAAAAATCAAGAATTTTAGAACACAACTAGCTAAACTCCTGGCATGTTCAAAAAAGCAATGGGTATAACCTGTACATTATAAAAGAATCAGAAAACTCAGGCATTCTGTTTTAATGCAAAAGAAAAATATACTTACGGGAAACTACCTAATTTTATGCAATTAAGCGAAAATATTTCATTTTTTCCAAAAATACCAAATTCACAGTTTAAGTCCAACGAACGCCTAATAGTCATTAATGTGCATTTTTCGTGGGATAAACTTAAGGTTAAAATTAAACTGTACACAAATAAAACGCATAACTTATAAATATCAAAATCATAAATTTACCGCTATTAATCAAAAAATAAAAAAATATTTAAATTCTTAAATGAATCAATTCTCGTTGGTAATTTTTACGTTCTTAAATTTCATGATATTTCATTACACTTCTCTTAACAATAAAAATTGTATTTCGCTTAAAATAAAAAAAACATTATTTATAAGTTAAATAATTTCTTTCATTTTAAGCTATTTATGTGAGATCAAAAAATACTCAGTTGACTGAAACTGAATATTACATGCTAAAATGAAATTTTTCAACCATTAAAATGTTTACTGATGTAAATTAATAATACCATATGCCTGTGTTAAAATCTAAAATAGACGAGGAATAATTCGATGGGGAACTCTGCTGCAGTATTCTTCCCAAGCCGAGTGATATCGATCAAGACAATAAGCATCAACTCGTCTTGCACGATTGATCAGAATAAAACTTATGGCAAGGGGAAATATGTACGGAATCGCATGATAATATCCTACAAAATAAAAAATGCTTTTTATATTTCCTTTTATACGCCTTTAAAACAATTTTCTTTAAATTAATTATTAATGCGTCAAGAATCAATAAAAAGTGCATTTTATTTAGAATTTTAATTTTTGGGAAAGACATAATGTAAAGTTGTCTTATATAACCTTTAAATCTTAAAAATATTTCGCTTAAAATTTTTCTTTTCTCTTTATATTTCAGTGAATTTTCATAACCCCGCAGACTTACCAGCTGATGATGCCCAAGCCCAATGAAGGATAATAGTTCCTAAGTAATTCGGGTGTCTAACAAAACCCCACCATCCTGCAACCAAAAGTTTTCTCCCACGAGATGTTGGAATTGTTTCAAAATCTGAAATTGTGAAAATTATAAAAGTTATTATTAATTTAATTTTTCATTAATAAAAGTACTGAATTAATATTTTTACTTACGTGCAAGTGCAGGATTCAAAGGATTCTTTCTAAATGCAGCTTTTTGCAAATTACTTGATCTGTATATAAAATATCCGATAAAGAAAAAAATAACAATAATCCCAAGTCCATACACAGGCACATCAATTTTATGTTGTATAATATATTTTATTATAAGTGTCGGGAAAAATGGAAACAACATGTAATTCAGAGTTAAATAGCATCCTGTCCCTTCATACATTGCTTCAAAAGTTGAAGGAAACGAATCTTCAAACCAGAAGAAATCAATTATTAAAAATGTGCTCAAGGCTACACAAAGTATCAAAGTATGATTCAACTCATATTTCATTTCATGTGCTTTTATCAGAGCAATTATATTAATCAATACCTGTAAGTAAAAATTTTAGTTGTCATATTCATTCAGTTAATTTCTAAAAATTTAAATTTTTCTTAAATAGAAAAATATTATAAAATCTTTCATGTAAATCAGCAGATATTTTCACATTAATCTTTAAATGAGATTCATATATTTAAAATGCTCTGCAAATTAATTTTGATCTAAACAAACTACATGTGATTTGTTCATCTAAAATATTAGATTTTTTAGAAGTGATAATTCAAAGTGATGAACTTTCATTTAAAATTTGAAACTATGATTCTTTAACTTTCAGGAAAAAATAACATCTGCAAAAGGATTTTCAACATAAAATGAAAAGATGAAATTTTTGAGAAACTTTTAAGTTTCTGCAAACTTATACATATGTACAGTTAAAAGTATAAACAATTTATGAATGTACACTGTACCAGAACTTTTATGCTTTATTCCAAATACATTTGATTTAATAAATACTAATCATCTAATAGCTTTTCAAATTAAAATAAGTCTTTAATTAAATGAAAGTCATAAAACTTTTAATATTATCAGTAAAAAATATTGTAGTGCTGTTAAAATAATATAAATTGTGTTATTAAATTTTTCAATTTAATTTGACAAATAAAATAAAAACTCCCAAAATAGTTTTTCCTGACTAAATATATATATATATGTACAATATATAAATGTTAGTTACCAAAGAATTGAGACTAATTCTTAAAAGCAGTGTTTTAACATTAACTTTGCCAAAGAGTAATGGATTAATTTCTCTCCCAATAAAAAGCTGATAAAACTTGTTTCCATTAATTCCTTGGGGATTTAATCCAGGAACTGGAACTCTTCCACCTTTCATGAATAATACAATTCCTAAGAAATATGCAAATAATGCTGAAGAGACAATAAGTGACAGCATTTTGTCATACACAATTGTAACTGGAAATTTGTAATGCCATAATGCAGCAACAATACCCACTGAAATGAATGTACCCAACAAACCTGAAATATATATTTTATAAGCTGTAAGATTTAAAATAAACAAGAAATTATTTTTCTCTCTTATACCAGTAATAACATGAATTTCTGATTACATAGAATAAAAATAAATAGCAAAATAACAAATCTAAATATTTTTAAATCTCCTATTTTTGAAGGGTAAGAGTAATTCTAAAATATTTGCAATGAATTTCCTATTAAGATGTAATTAATTCTTTTGCACTCACCATTACATTGGTATATTAATCTCCCATTTATGCTCAATGGTCCTTCAACTTTTTTGCCAATATTCAGCAAAGATAATAATATTTGAACAATAACAAAACCCATTACAATTAATCCTGATTGCATATTAAAATAGAGGTTCAAATTTCGATGAATATGAAATTTTGATAATGTACATTGCTCTTTGGTACATGCCAAATGAAGAAGTAAAATAAATGGTGGAAGAAAAAATAGACCCACAAAAGCTTTAATAGATTTGGAAATTTGAAACTTGAAATGTTTTTTTTTCTCAGTGAGTTTTGGTAATTTAACATTTGAAACAACTGCTGGCACATCATTCATAATAATCCCATCTTGTTCTTTTATTACACTTGACTCCCTAACCAAACTTGGATAATGGTTTGTAATTGAATTTCTTTCTTGGGAAATTTCTTTTGATAAACTTCTTTTTACTAGATTCTCATGCAAAGAATCATGATCATAACTTTCTTGATAAATATCTCTCAAAACTGAAAAAATAAAATTTCTGCATCAGTACTTACAAAATAAGATTTGTTAATATATGTAAATTTAATTATTATGTCTATCACATTAAGGAAAAGAATAAATAAAACTCACAATTTATAATTTTAAAATCAAAAAGTAAAGTCTAAGTTTGCTAATTATTATTTTTAATCATTAGTTTTATTTTATAAAAATGTGATGTCAATGCATCAAAATAAAAGCAACTCTTAGGAAAACAAAAAAAAATAAGGTTAAAATTAGATTCCTAGTCAAGGAAATTATAAAATGAACGTCCTTATTTACCCAAATTTAATTTTCTTGGTTCAAAAAGCTCTGGTTCCTTGCTCAAAGGGAAATACTCCTGCAGCTGAGATTTATAGGACGCTTTTGAACGACTCGAACTTCTTACTCTTGGTCTCGGAGATTTAGACTTTGTTCTGGTGCCAGATTTTCGCTTCAACTCTTTTCTCGATTTGCTTTTTGATCTGCCACGGGTCTTTGCTTCCTTTTTAACATTCTGTCCCGCTGACTTGCTCCTTGATCTTCCACCTGATTTGTTAACACTTGGTTTGCGAGACGCCGGAGACCTTACTCTGGTCAACGAACGTTTACGACTTTTATCCATACTGGAATTGAAAGTTTTACGGTTAATTGATGATACTTTTCAGGAAATAAAATGGGTCCTTGCATGGATAAATTGTCTGCAGCGTAAGGGAAAAGCAAAGGAAAAATAAACCCAATGAAATAAATATGAAGTGTGATATCTTAGTGTTTACACAGACTGACCCATGCGAAGCATTTCACCTCATGGCGGGAATTTCGGTAAACCAGCTAAAAATTATTGAAAAACTAGAACTCATCTTAAAAGCTTTCGTAATAAAGTTAATTAAATATACATATAACAAAATGATGCGTAAATTGAGCAAAATACCTTGATTTTATTCAAAAAGCGTTAACACCTCTCACAAAAGACGCTACTACAAAACCGTTTGATTGGACAATCAGTTCACTGAGAGGATCATTGACGAACTTTATACAAAGGCAAATTTTGTCTCAACAATTTTGAAACAAAATTAATTTAGAAATATGTTTCTAAAATCTTAATGGTACGGAAACAAGTTTTTATTAAACAAATGCAGAATTTATTTTATATGTGATTATATAAAATTTATTATAATACGAAACAAGGAATAGAAATTAGCACGAAATGCATATTTCAAATTACTTTGTTTAACAATTCAAAACTAAAAAAAACAAATAATGCACGTTAACTCAGACCTATGAGATATTTTTATTAAATTTAACGCAATTAAAAAGCTGAAAAAATTTTCTTATCGCTTGGCTCATTTATTTTTAAGAAATCAAATTTTATTTTGTGTCATGAAAAAAGATTGAATGAGAAACTGAAAAGCGAGTTGAAATTAATTTTCATCTTACTTTTTTCATTTTTTTAGGAAATTATTTATTGTCTTTCAAAATGTGAAAGTAAAAAAAATTTAAATATCTTTACTACGTTATTCTTTTTCTTCCTGTATTTCCTGTTGACTGCAGCTAACGTTAAATGTGATAAATTTTGAAGCATGCAATGTTAAATATTGTAAAGCCATTATTAAGATACCTTGGTCGGAGTTATTGTTCTAAATCAATGAGTAATACACCTGATCTTTTGTACTGCAACAATGAATATTTCATATGGATTGATATGGAGGTAGAAATATATTTATCTAAAATCCACTTTGATTTCACTTTTGTGTGTTGGACGATAAGAGGTTCCCGTAAGAAAATATTCTTTCGTTTCTCTAAAAAATAAAACTTCTGGGCTTAAATTATAGATTGTTATATAAATGATCATTTTTTTCACTTTTTGTGAAAAAAAAGTCACTATAAAAGCACTTAACCAACTATAAAGGGAATGTTGATTTAAAAAAAAAATTTAGCACCATATGTGCATCTTCAAAATGAAATTAAAAAATTATAATTTTTAAGTTCAAATTAAATAATTTTAGATGACGGGTCTTGATGTGGCCAAAGACAAAATAATAGAAGTTGCTTGCATTATAACAAATCCGGAGTTAAAATTAATTGATGAAGGTCTTCATTTTGTTATTCATCATTCATCACAGGATCTCAAAGATGAATGTAGTGAATGGTCAAAAGCTCAACATAAAAAGGTATATTTATGGGTACATGCTTAATGATACTTTTAACACTTCATAAGGTTCAAAATAAAAACCATTAATATTAATTTTTTAAAATTTTTTTAGAGTGGATTAATTGAAGAATCTATAAAAAGCACATTGACCTTAGAAGAGGGAGAAAAGATGCTTTATCATTATATTAAAGATAATACAAATTATGATATTAATGCAGGTATAAATTTGAAATTTTCTTCATTGAATATTCTAAAAAAATAAGTATGTCTCATTTAAAGATTTAAGCAATTTGCTGCAATATATAATAATCAATAGGAATTAATATTAGTATTTGGATCCTAAAATATAAAAGAAATTAAATTGTATAATATGAGAAAATATTGCAATTGGTTTTGAAGAAACCTTAAAATTGCATTATAGGTACATTGCTGTAAGAAACTTAATGTCCTTAAAGGTTCAAAGTGTAATGTCACTTTTATATGTGAAATTGTGCAGAAAATTAATTTAAAGTTATTATTGGCAAAATTTCTGTTCAAATTCATTGATAATTTTTTTTTTTTAAGGCAAAAACTTCATGGCTGGAAATAGTGTATATATGGACAAAATTTTCTTAGAAAAATATATGCCAAAAGTAAATAAATTATTACATTACAAACTCATTGATGTGTCAACAATCAGAGAATTATGCTCAAAGTGGTATCCAGTAAAATTCAGCACTATACCTAAAAAAGTAACAGATCACAGAGCATTATCTGACATCAAAGCCAGCATTGAAGAATTAAAGATTTACAGAAAAAAATTTTTTATTTAATTTTATTGTACTTAATGTAAAATTCACATCTATAATTTTGAATTTCTAAAAGAAAGTTTTGCATGATCTTTATTCAATCATTAAATGATAATTTTAGCTTTTTAATTGTGGATTTATTGTAATTAGTCTACAATTTTTACAAAAACTTTATTCCATTTATCAAAGTCAGTGATCAGTGATTCCCTTTTTCCATATCTTCTCTGATCTGCCTTTTATTATAGTTTGAAGAAAAAAAATTCTAAAATTCTTAATGTCTAGTTTTGTAAAACAAATAGTTAATTTTTTATTGATTTTATGTTGCAATAAAATAGCACCGTGAAAAAAAAATCTTTTATTACATCTGTTTTATTCTGAAGTAACTGCTCTTTTAAAAACAGAAAATTTCATATTCAGATTAAAAAATACTATATATAAAATCAGCATTTTGGTTGGTATTAAATTACCCTAGTCAATACTGCTGCAAAATTTATTGTTCATCCTTTATGCCCATTATCAACAATTTGGATTTTACAGGTAATGTTTATTGAATATGCGTGAATATGAATGATGAACAAAACATAGAGGTATTTATGAATATGAATGTCCAGTTGGTTGTCTCATATAATCTAATTTCTTAAGGATTGTGATTACAAATAGAATATTTAAAAAATTTTTTAATTTTAGCTTATGAACAAATAAAAATTCAAAGAGCATGGACATGAATAATTTTATTGATATAATTTTAATTGAATGAACATGAATAATTTTAATTGAATTTTGTATTTTGTATTACAGACTTCATTTTTTTGTAATAGGCATATTAAAGACAGTTATTGAATACTTCACTAAAATATAAATTTTCATCTCATACTAAAGATTAATTAATAATAGGTGATTAACACCATAAGAATTTAATCTTTACATGTATACATGTATATTTTTAACAATTTTACAAACAAAGAAATTACTAATACATTTTTTTGACTGCTATACTTTTCCGAGCTTTTTTGACTATTTTTTCTGATTTATTACTTTTCCTTAATTTGTCTTTAATAATGTTTGTAGATAATAAAATAAACCTAAAGAGGCAACTGTTGAAATTAATAGGACAGTATATCCTGTTGTGTAAACTCCCTTGAGAGTTAGAGCTAATCCAGAATCCCATACCTGAACATAAAAAAATAATTTATTAAAAGCTTTTAGTTAAGTAATTTCTTCAATTTAAATTATAAAAATTCTTTTGCTAGTAATCAATGTACTTTCATTAAAATTCAAACTGAAACTGAAATTTAATTTTATAGTATAAAGATCTTAAAACACTGTACTAACAATGAATCATGTATTGAGTTTTTAACAATTAGCAAAATTTATTTTAAGCTTTAAATATTCATCTGAATCTTGAAAATTAAATTATTACTTCTACTTCAAACTAGGTTATTATGGTGGATTGACTCTAAAAAAAATTTATTTTAAGCTATGTATTTCCAAAACATGTGTATATATTAATTCACAGAACTTAAAAAAGAAAGAAATTATCTAAGTTATTAACAGATAAAAATTTTATACAATCTTAATTTGTGAGAAAAATTACTTTTCAAAATATACCTTCAAGTATTTACTAAATACTGATGTTAAAGTTGCATGAATAAATAAAATTTGGTGTTTTTTTTTATGAATCTAGCCTACAGAAAGAATACAACTCCTAGTGAAATAATAACAGACAATAGCATTAAATAGCCACTTTGATACACTCCCTTAAGACTTAAACTTTTGCCATAATCCCAAACCTAAAAATATAATAAAATAGAGAGGCTAATGAATTCTGCTTTCTTATAATTAATGATAGGAAATTTTTGAATTAGTTAAAATTCAACTTACCAAATGACGAATTCCATTAAAAAAATGATAAGAAAATGGGAAAATGAGTCCCAATTTAAGTAATATGAAAAAATTTGGATGGTTAGAACTTAATGTTGTAATAAATTCAGCCATGGGTTTATTTATAATAAGTGATGTAGTACCAAGTGCAGCCATGTATCCACCAAGGGCAATACCTGTAGCTCTATGCGTGATTGACAATATTGCTGGTAACTCAAATTTGTAAATTGTCATGTGTGGTGACTGAGGTCGAAGAAGGCGCATATTTTTTTCATCATGACTCTCTGCATTAGGCGGTTTATAAGTTGTTGGTTGTAAAGTAACTTTTTTGCAGCATCTATAATCATAATTTTCAAAATAAAATATTTTGTATCCAAATTTCCACAAAATTAAAATTTTGAACTAATTTCATCTTAATTCAGTGAAAAATATTTTAATTAAAATTAATCATACTGCCAGGGTGATTAAGCAATCAAGAAAAATAAACTTAAAATCAAAGTAAAGATGTGCTCAGAGTAAGAATTAACTAAATTGCTCTTTAGACACACAAAAATATCTTATACAACAATTTGAAATGAAAAATGAATCCTAAAGTAAAGAACCTTTTTAAACAAAAATGAAAACACTAAAATTTAAAATTCAATCATTACGTTTAGATGGGCAACAGAAAAAACCTCTAATCATCCTAATGAATGTAATCTTAAATATAATATATCTAAGTGAGCATTATTTTATACATCGGTTTAAAATCTGCACTGAATATAACGAGTATATCAGTTATTTCAAATAATTTTTTAGACATTCCAAAAAATTATTACAGATACTAGGTATACTATAAATGTCTTTATTAATTCATAAATCTTTTAACATTATTTGTATTAATAAATTGTATAATACCCACTGTGTCATTGAAAGCGAACGTACTCCATAGAGCCCTTGTAGTACCCTGGGACATAATCTAAAAATATAAATAAATTATTTATGTTGCTAAACATTGCAGAAACGAAATCGTTACTTTCTCGAAAGCGGTTCTACGAAAAATACGATAAATATTTGAAGTGAAATAACTTTACGAACCTACTGCACAGCGCCATTATGCACTACGATAGCAGAAGGCATAGGCGCTAACAGAAGATGTCGTCAAAGTGAAATTGCGGGAAAAAATATTTAATGTGCTATGTAGGAATATTCCCGTTTATTTTATCTTGAGAATTAATTTCATGTCTCAGATCCGCTTTAATGTCGTAAGTGAAAGCCTGTTTAATGACGAAAGTAACACAACTTTGTTAAAATTTTGTGTTCTCAATGCGATTTAACGTCCCTTCAACACTTATTTATTCAAAAAGGAATGTAGTTTTAAAATAAAGTCGGCGCCGAATGTATTTGTCAATAACGTACTCGTTGCAATTTTTTTAAATAAAAATAAAATAAAGCGAAAATAATGAATATTCAATTAAAAATATGATGAAAAACTGGATTGGGACAACTCCTGATTAGCGATTAGTGACTTTGCAAAATACATAATTATTTATATATTGATATATATCAAGTTTTCCAACAAATTCTAATCGGGATATAATCACTAATAATGAGAATAGTTTTAAAAAAATTAGAACAATATTTTGTAATACAGATAAAATAAATAACTATATTTTTTTACAATTATTTCTTTTACTCAACTTAAGTTTTGTTTGACTTAAAAAAAACATCTGACACTTAATAAATTGCCAAGACAATCCCAAGTTGGATTAAGATTTTAAACAAATAAATAATAACAATAACACTTGTGCTTTGCGATTATTTTCGCTATAACTTTACAATGCCTAAATGACTGTTTATGCAAAATTGAAGTTTTAGAATCTAATAAAAATTTAATTATATTTTAATGAGCAACAAAATAAGTGTCTAAGTCAAATGCAATAAAATATTGTATATATAAAAATTTTTTTAATAATGAAGTTTAAGATGCTAACATTTCGTGACACTTAAGAAATATTTTCGCTATACTCTCTCTGCAAAAGAATGATTCAGAAACAAATTAATTTTTTTTAATTTTGAAAGTTATTTAAAATAAAGTATTTTATTTAAAATTCAAGTATAATCGTTTTATTTTTACGTCATAGCCCCAAAAAGCTCGTACGCTCATCTTCTGACTAATTTTATTTTACTCATGTATCAGTTCTGGAAAAATATAAAAATTTATCTGACTGATATTATTGAATAGGTTTGTCATTAAGAGACACTTCAAAAAATTCTTTTATAAATTTATCTTCTAATGCTTTGTCAGCTGCTGCTGGTTTAGAAGATTTATTTTCTTCATCAACTGTTTCACATGAAGAGAATTTGATTGTTGGCATTTTTTGTTGTCTTCTGAGTTTCACAGATTCCTTGTAAGGGGGATCAATGGGTTCCTGATTAGGTTTGTGATATTGATATTCACTTCTACCTGTAATAATTGATAAAAATAATTCAGATTACATTTTAATTTTGATTTCAAGTTCCTTTATGTTAAAAAAAATCTTTGCTATCAGGGTTAACTTTGCTGATAACAAAAGACAAAAAAATGTAGCAAAAATGAGAGTGGGTACATTGTCACATCAACCAGTAAAGGGCATTCCTCCTCTAAATTAAAAAGTTAGTTGCATATCAAGTCTACTGCTAATTACATTGATATTGCAAATAAAGTTATATCTTCAACTTTAATATGGTAAAATTTTAACATACTATAACATCAATTAACATCAACATAAAATTTGTACAATATCACCCTTAATTTTTTTAATATATATTTGATTGAGCTTGAATTAATAAAATGAAAATAAAATAAATGGTTAAAATAATTCAAACTAAGATACATGATGTGCATGTTGTTGAAGAAAATTTAAAATTTAAATTATACACATAAGGAATAATGTTACTTAAATTTACAATTTTTGCAACATCCATTTTGAAAAATAAAGCATTTTACCTTCAATATTGAGATCATATGTTGCATCAGAATCAAAACCATTTAAATCTCCACATGCTACAAAAGGTACAATATATCTATTTGGTCCTATAAGTTCATTCCAATCACAATAACTGTTTTCAAGCAAGGGATTTCTCATATTTGGACAATAGCCTGTTGGTGGATTATAACACTGACAAACAACAAATGCTTCAATACTTGAATTTCTAGAACTTCTTGGCTTTGCTATTGTTACTGAATCAAAAAATATTTTTAGTTGAGAATATAGCAGTGTTACATCTTTCCCCCTGAATATCTTTGCAACAAAAGTTCCTCCTTTCTAAAAAAAAAAAAAAAACAAAACTGTATTAGTATTCTTCTTCATTACAATTAATAAAACATATTCCAATAAAATTACCATTAATATATGAGTTGTAATGTTAAAAGCCGCTAACAGTAATTGGCTCTGGATAAATTCATCCATATCATGAAGACCTGTTACATCAGGTGCTCCATCACAAACCACTAGCTGGGCAGGTGCACCCAAAAAGTGCTTTATTATTTCTTCAGCTGTACTTAATTTTGTAATATCTCCTTGAATTTGTATAACACCAGGTATTGGGGCCATAGGCTGAAGATCTACTGCAACTATTTTGACTTCATCTTTTACATGTGACACTGCAAGTTCTTTTTCAAAACTTGAATCTGAAGATGTTTTTCCCTTTTTACAATCCTCATGTTTCACATCTTCATTTAATTCGTTGAATTTTTGAAATAGTTTTTTTGATAACACTTGACTCCAACTACCTAAAAATTACTTTAAAAATGTGACTAACATGATCAAAATCTGTAATTATTGGATAACATATATGAATCGATAAATGACTTTTACCGGGAGCTGCACAAAGATCCACTACACGAGTCACTCCTTTAAAGATTTTGAATTCTTCATCTATTTGCAGGAGTTTGAAAGCGCTTCTAGCACGCCATCCTTCTTCTTTAGCTAATCTATAATATATATCACGTTTATCTTTTGAAGTTTTCCCCATTTTTTTTCAGTCAATTAAATGAAAATAATCAGCAAACTATTGTGAAAAATTAGTAGGAGACACTGACATAAAACTTCTTCTCAATTAAAGAAATGAAACTGAAAGTGAACCGTTATGTAAACATCCCAATGCTCTACGGCCGGGAGAAGGAAATTCTATGTTAGCAGCACTGCGAGGAAAAAAATGGTGTAATGGCAATTGATGTGTTGCTTTTGACATTTTATGCAGTGTTCTTCTTTAGTTAAAAAAATTGCGGTTATGCCTAAAAAGATTTTCAATCATTTCGTATCCAGTAATAGAGATTGGATATGTCAGCAACAGCAAGAAGTGAAAAATCAACTTCAGGTATTGAAAATGTTACTGATTCTTAACAACATTTTTTTGTAAATATTAATTAAAGAAACATTTTTTTTGTCGAAAATGTAAATGAAATTTTGGAAATTAACTTTATTAGTATATTAATGATAATCATAATTATGCACTAAGGCTTTATTTTTTTGCTAAAAATTGATATAGATCTATATATTTACTGTTTTCAAGATTAAAAAAATTACGTAATATTTGTTTTATAATATTACAATATTGTTATATATATATTAATCATTTTTTTATTTCATGGTTATAATTTTTATTTCAATTACAAGTTTGTTTTTCAAAAAGTTTCCTTTATTAATCTTATCTCATTTAATATTTAATAGAGTATGTTGTTTCTGAGGTTTAAAACTTTCCCACAAAGTAATTTTGAGTTTTGATTAAATAATTAAGAATGCAATGATCATTCTTATTATTTAGGACAGTTTAATTAAGAACATAACTGAAGTTCACTTCTATTTGCTTAATGTATTAGAATTGTGATAATTCAATTAAAAATTTAAAATGATCATATAACAGCAATAAATTGGAAGTATGATTTAATAATTTTACCATTAACAAGATATATGTTATGTAATAAAAAATAAATGTGTTGTTAATATTTTTGAGTAAATTATCTTTTTTAACTAAAATGAGTACTGAATGTATTACTTTAGTGTTGAATTTATCTCTATTGTTAATTGGTATTGCTTATTTTTGTGGCCTCAAGTGATATATGGGTAACATTTCTAATAAATACATGTTGATAATGATAATTAGGAATAATGTTCTAATAATAATTGAAACTTGTTAATTATTTTTAACATTGATTATAGAGGAATATTTGTACCAGTGGATAGAAGTTTATTACATATTTCATCCTTTAGTTTTGAAATTTATATTTTTAAATTATAATATGTAAATATGAATTTATCATATGTTAAACCAAAAATTCAACTTTTTAAAATTGATATTTATGAAACTGTCATTTTATGAATAAATATATATATAATTCACAAATTGTTTAGATTTTATGTTTAACTGATAATATTGACATATATATAAGTTAAAGCTGTCTGGCAAAAACATATTTTTAATGGTTATGGTTTCTATGATTTTATAGTGTAAAAGATAATGCTTTTAAATGATGAAGTTGATAAAAAAAAAAGTCGCAAACTGTTAAAATTACATAATTCTAAAAATAAACATCAATATTGCCCAAAATAGCCATTTCAAATGCCTAAAATTCTTTGATTCTCTTTTAATAAATTAATTACTAACACTTAGATATTAAAATTAAAAATATAACATTTTTTAATTTCTTGTTTAATTTGAAGTAACTCTGAAATTTCTTTCTAATCTTAATTTTATTTTTAAAAAAAACAAAAAGTTTAAAAAAATACGATTTCGTATGACCGCATACTAGAAGACTGAGGGGAAATAGATAAACATAATCGAATACTGTTACGGACTTTCAAATTCATATGATTTATTGGAATATATATATATATATTATGATTAAACTTTCCTATATCAGTAAAAAGTAGATTTTGTATTTTTCGAAAGTGAGTTGTAATCTAATGAAATCATATCAATTTAGTTCTTACGTATATTTCTTAAATCAATGAGCGTAATAAATTATACCTAAATTACTTCAATTTTATATATTAAATACCTCCGAATTTTATATTTTATAAAATCAAACCGGGGATCCTGTGTTAATAAAAAAAACTATTTCAGTGTTTTTACTGAGAAATTATGTTGTATATTGTATATTTCTATATTTGAAAGCAAATTCTATGTAATGAGATACTATAATGATTAAACGTACAGTTTAAGGTTATATCGTTGTGGAATATGTGTGAAAGTTTTCTGATTCCAATTGAAATATTTTCAGAAGTATTTCATTAATTGATTTTAATATTATACTTGCTTGGTCAGTCAATTTATTTTCCATTACAATTTCCGAATCATCAAGCTCAATTCTAAATTGCATCTGCAATGGTTAGATAAATGATTTAAGGGATGTTTAGACAAAATAATACTCACTCATATTGTTACGACATATTGTCTGATCTGGTTGTAATTGCATACTCGAAAAATTGATTTTACAGAAATGTTTATAAAATCAAACATGTTACGGAACAACTTCATGAATATTCGGCAAGTGAGCACAGAATAGCGTTCCATGTCCGAAAAGGTTGAATTGCTTTAAACGAGTTTACGATGCTCATTAATCCATCCATACTGCGTCTTATTTATATTTTATATTTGTAATGATTTAATGGATCCCAGCTTTCTTTGCGTTTACTGTAGACTATTTCACTGATATAGTTTTTTATCTGTAATAAAGCAATTTTTAAATTGAAACATCTTCTTTTTTATTTTTCAATATATGAAAAAGAACCAAAAAGAAGTTAATTTTTATGCCTTTGCTAAAACTGCAAATTGTTTTGGTATTGCAGTTATATATCCAAATATTTATTTAGGAAAGCAAATAGAATTTAAAAAATTTTTATTCACACGAAAATTTTAGCGAATTTGCGTCGTTGATTATATTGGCAAATATTAGATAGGTAAAAAAAATTATGAATTTTGGTCATGAAACGAGTGGAAAGGAAATACAAACGTCAATAGTATCGATGGCATCACACTTAAATGTTACTCTCGGTGCATGTGTTGCATGTGTAAATAGAAATAACTTCGCTTATTTGTATTGAGGAGTCGATTACAAATATTAAAGAGTTAGTCTCACGGAGTGCGACATGTTATTAAGTTGAAAAAGTTATTTTCGATGATATTCGTTTTCTTTTGTTAAAAAGAATAAATTCGTTTTTATAAATAATTTCTTTTTCTAGAAAAAGGTATTTCCTTACTTTGATTTGTTTTTTTATTCGCACTTATTTATTCATAATTAGTTTAATTGCCTTAATTCATTAAACAAATCATCGACCTGATTAATTTGAAAAATTTGTCCTTATTTTATTCCCTTAATAAACTTGAGCTAATTTTATGAGCTATGAAACTAAAAGTTTAAATCTTCATAAACTTACATTAATAATAAAATTAGTTCATAAGTGGCTAATATTCAAAAAAAATTTTTTTTATTGTTTTTATATTTATAATATATACATAAATGCTGGTTATTAAAACATATGTAACATGTAGTTTGAAATTTAATTTGTAAAACAATAAAATTTTAGAATTCATTCAAGAATATTTTATATAATTTTAATATAAATGCTGGAAAAGTAATTGTTATACAGTAGAGTTATTAAATTATTTTATCGTGATTTATCGTCCGTATATTATATTATTCAATTTGTTATTTGTTTTATATATATATATATATTGACAGTAATTATCGAAAAAAAATATTTCTAATATCATGCAATTTAAAAATTTTTTAAAATAAAATATCAAACATTCATAAGAGAAACAAATTTTTAAAGTTTCCGTCGTACATTGTAAAAAATTTTAAACAAATTCCTGAAGTAATATCTCCTTTATTTATGTATCGTAAATACTATGAATATTTTAATAGATTCCCATGGCGCTAATGTTAGGATGAAATTAATTACTAATAATAAATAATCGCGGTGTTAACCTTTGTCTCTAATAAACTTATGTCAGCACATTGATGCATTGTCTTAATAATGATAATGCCTACCTTTGCTTTGGTGGAAATGATAATTTTTGATTTAGCTAATTGAAATTATCATTATGACAAGGCTTTGTGCGCACTTACGGAAGACGCTGGATAATACATTTTTATGTGTCATGTATTCGAGTGCATTCGAAATTGATTTAGAACTACTCCTTCCCTGAAGAGAAATCAGATAAACTTAAGAAAAGCCAGATGGTGTGATATTATTGGGTAAGGTCATTACTTAGTTTTTAAAATATGTCGATGTAAATCTTTAACAACTATATTTGATAATTTGCGTACAACAGTTTATAGAATTTATTTATATAATGGATTATGCTTGTTAATTATGTCATCTACATTATACGTTAGGTGACTATAAATTATAATGCAGGTCAATAAAGGCAGATATTTTTCTCTAAGTTGGATGTGTCGCAGTACCAAGATACGGATATTATTCTGTAGTCTTATATCATTGATCTGTTCACATAGTGCGTCATTTAATGATTCAGTTTCCTACGCCCAATGTCATCATTTCCGCTGGCGTTGAATGGGCTAGATTTTGACTAGGAAGAAATTCACATTTCGTAGTCAAGTTTATTTTGCCTTGATACCTCAAAGTTAGTCAACAATGTTGAAATACCTTTACTAAAACAATTGTATTTGATTGCTGGAATATGTAAATATAAAAAAACTAAAATAAATATAAAATAAATATAAAAAAACTATGTAAATATAAAACTGTAAAATATTTAATGACATCATACTTTAAATCTGTTTTTTGTAGCGGAGCTAAAAAAAAATTAACATAGGTAATATACAGGTTTAATCAGTAATGCATAGATAATACATACGTTTATGAGGAATGCATAAGCCAAATGAAGAGTGTTAACTACAGTGTTCGTGATTTGAATATTATAATTCTTAAACTATAAAATGCTTTTTTATTACTTAAGTAAATGTAAACTGCTCCAAAAAAAAGTTATTAAAAATTAAGCAAGTCTTCTGTTTTACAATTAATTATTTTATTCTTTAACATATTTTGACTATTGGTGATGCCTCTGTTTTAAATCAAATCCTTTGTGAATTTGCTCTTCCTTGTGATTATATGCTCCAATGGAAAAGGTATTATTTTTTTAACAATCTTACATGTGATATTCATATTCACACAACAGTCTTTAATCATTACATAAGTAGATTTTATACAACAGAAATTTGCCTGAAAAAGTCGACATTTTCAAGTTTTTGATATTTAATACATTATACATAGCTTCTGTTATTTATTTCGCAGTTTTTGTCATGTTTCATTGATATCCAGAATTGAATATAACAAAATTTAATCAAGGTATTGAATAATGATGCTCAAAAAACACCAGTTTACATATCTGAATTTTAAATTTTTGGAAAATTTTTACAAATATATTGCACGAGCTTTGAATTGAGAATATACATTATATAACGCATTATAATAATAGCAAAGACTTTTGTTCATATAAACTCAAAATTTCTTCATACTTGTTATCGTGAAAATTTAAGCATACTGAATATAAACCACAATTTTTAAAGTAATTAAAATCCACAAACTCGTGATGAGCTGATTTAATTAAAATCTAATAAAATTTGATAAAAAAAACATTATAACTTAAAATTTAATAATTTATGATCAATTTATTTTATACATATATTATTATATCGATTTCTGAAAACTACTGAGTTGGTTTTAAAAGCATAGTATATTTGACATTATGCTACATCCTTCTATTGACTGTCAGCTCGTAACTCATTATTGGACATTTATTAAAGGAACAAGATTTGGAATGACTTTCATAATCGGAAGATTCACCTGACTAGAAATTAGCTCGAATTTGCATTCTTTGAAGTTTTCTTCAGCTTCATTAGATTGTGTAATTCATATATATTAGTGCTTCAACTACAACTCTGTGATCGAAATTTAAATTTTTTGGATTAAAAGAACCTTTGCACTCATACTCTTTATTTTATTTTATAGAAGCGACATTGTACACTTTAAGCAAATTTATTTATTCCAAATAATTTGTGGGTCACATTATCGTTTTCTTAATTTTATACAAGTAAATTAATTCAGGCTTAATAATTTTTTATCATTAATTGCTACTGTTTTAACTGAATATTCTGATTGGAAAGAGGCTGGTGATAGTTTTTGCCTGGAAACAAAAAAAGTAGCAAATACATTACCAATTTCAAAATATTTAATAAATAAACTATTTTACGATAAATTTTCTTCACTTATATAATTTTTGTTAACAAACCAGGCAGGAACAATTTTTTTTCGGATTTATATGAAAGGAAGTTCTTTAAACATTTAAATGTTTATTATTCATCTTTTAGAACAATGGACGGGATGTACATTTGCTATTTAAATTATTGAAGGTTCTTCTGGTAAACTTTTATTCATTGTAGGCATCATCATATCATATTACTACAGTAAGTTCAATATCGCTTCTACGCTTGATGATGAATAAGACTTATTTTCAATTATTCATGGCTTCACGACCCAAATTTAAACATAATATCAAGTTCATTGACCGGGAAAATAGACTGAAATATTTTATGTAGATTATTTTTTATTCTAAATATAAGAACATCCACTTCATAAATGAAAATAATAAGCTGTTTTTTCCTATGTATTATTTGTTTAATATTGCAAGATTTTTCGAATAATAAATATAAGTGAGTAAATATGAAGCAACATTTATGAAAAAATTCTTCATAATAATATTAAATAACTATATGAAAAAGAGAATAAACTGATCTTTTGAAAGTATATGCAGATTAAGATTGATTATATAAAAAATCTAACGATAAAAATTAACTTGGCTTAAATAATTATAGCGAGTGAATAAAATTAGAAAGCTTTATAAAAAATATTTATGTATATATTATAACATATATTCTTAAGCATTTTAATTATTGTTCTAATTTTTCGTCACGAAATTTGGCTGATTTTTATTTAATGGTTTTAACAAAAAAAATTTTTTTTATTAAACCATTTATCCAAAGCAAATGTATCTCAGAAATATGAATAATTTCATTTCATCATATTATTATTTATAATTAAGAAAAAAAATTTTTCAGTTAATTATTTTACTCCAGTTTTTTATTGTTAACGTTATTTCTTATTGATAAAATATTAATTATAAGATTGTTAATTTTATTTTTTTATTGAAGGTCCATTATTTTATTCAATTTTGATGAGAATTAATTTAAATGTTGAAAAACATAATGATAATTTTAAAATAAATATCATAAACAAAAGACGAAAAAATATAAATTAATATTTTCAGAATCAGAACACTAATTGAGAAATGGGGAATAAAAGAGAAAATAATAAATAAAGAAAAATAAAAGAAAGAGAATATAAAAAATTTAACTTTAGAAATCACTCACATTAAGATAATTTAAATGATTCATTTTAATACAAATCAATAAAAGGTTTTCATTATTATGTATGAGCTAATCAAACAATGAAAAATTAGATTAAAATTGATGGGAAAATTTAATTTCTTTATTATAAATGACGATATGATGAAACAAAATTATTCATATTTCTGAGATATATTTGCTTTGTATAAATGGTTTAAAATGAAATTTCACTTGTGAGAACATTGAATTAAAATTGAATTAATAGATGAGTACAGTTATTGAGTTTGAAATATAACATGAAATATTATGGTTCATACTAATAAAATTGCTTATATTTTATAACCTTTAATGATTTGATAGAGATATAAGCTATGATTGAAGAAATTTGTTTTTTACTGCTGAGATTTGTAACAGTAGCGTGAATAGTTTTTTTAGTAAAAAAAAAAATATGTCCTTAAAATTCGGATGAAGTTAAAAGATTTCTATTGGATTCATTTATAAAATTTAAAGTTGTCTTTTTCCTTAATTATAGAATGTGTGCTTCCTCCTTTATATCTATTATTAGACTTCTCGCTTCGTCCCAAACATATTTATATAAAATTACGGAATGTAGACCAAACTGTAGAATTCGATGTGAAGCTTTTATTGTACAAATATTAACTTTTTTCTAGTTTTCGAAGATAATGAACCAATAATAGTAAATCGCTTATAATAATACAATTGCAAAAATTTTCAAAAATTTTACATTTAGAAATTTTGCAAGGAATTATGATAGCATAATATTATTATATTAATTAATTTAAGTAGCTGATACTTTTAAATGAATATTAGTTTATATACATTATTAAAAAAATGTTGAATAATAAATTTTAATATTCTTTTTAATTTGAATAATAATTTCTGGAGGGAAGAAGAAAATTACTTTAATATGAAAAATTACTAATATTCTTCACTGTTATTAATGTTTTTACAATTCGCGATCTATTGACTTTCACATATCAAACCTTCGCAAACTTATATCCTACTTTTCTTATTTTCCTTAAGTAATAAGTCAAAAATTTTGGCGATTGAAGAAAAATACTTAATTAAGCGAAAGAGGTTTATTTCATTTTCTTGATCATTTTCAATAGTAGTAGTTATTTGGAAAAAATATAAGTAGAGAAGTAGGGAATTTCTTTAACATTTTTTTGGCACAATAAATGAAATGAGTTTGCCTTCGTTGTAAGAGAATAAAGAAAAACCTAATAAACCGATTATCTCTTAAATGAGAATAATTTGGCGTTTATGATTTTCCAGTTAGAATGAATTTTTCGATATTTTCAACAATTTTCAGTATAAAGCTCCCTTATTACTTTTGACTTTCAACTACAGCTTTGTTCTATATAGCTGAAAAATAAAATATTTATGAAATAGGAAGCATACAATTGCACTTTTACTAAAAATTTACAAGAAAGCTGTGTAGGAAGATTATATATCAATTAACACTTCGAACAAGATTTTTATAAATATCTGTGGAGGACAAGGAAGTCCTAGAGTGCATAATTAACATTTATTGTTATGTGAGAAAATCTCAAAATTTTTCACCTTGTGTAGAGAATAAGGAGAAAAAAATAAAACCCATCCAAATAGTTTTTTGGTTATTCCTTGCCAATCAGATTGACAGATTTATTTGCCTCAAAATTTTTTAAATGTGGTTAAACCAAAATTATTAATACTATGGTATGAGTGAATATAGGTGATTCTCCAGGTTGCGGCAAATCCCGAGGGAATCGTCTGGCCCGTAGAGCAAGATCATTCAAAGAAGATTTTCTGGAAATCATATCGCAGATGCGGTCACCGGGAGGGTCGACGGCTCGGTCCTCCTCGCCATCCTCGCCGAAGAACAAAGCCAAGACAACTGATGCCGTGGATTGTTGCGAGGACAAGAATCCGTCAAAAGACCTGGAATTCAATGTCCGCCAGGCGCAGTTCGCTCTGAAACACTTTCGCGATGTTGTCAATAAGAATAAGTTGGAAATGTTACCCGGGAACGGTACCGTGGTTTTGGAAACGGTAACTGCAATACATGTATTGCTCAAGAAATATGTGCTCAATGAACAAAGGTTAGCAAATTTGAATATTTTCAAACATTTATGTCTGTAAATACTAATATCGTTATAATTAAAAATATAAATAATGTTAAACATTAGTTCATAACAGGTATTTATTTGCCTTCAAAAGATCGTTATTAATAAGTTACTCTCCAATTCTTTCTTTGCAGTTCTACTCTAGTCTCGGCCACGAATCAGATTTATCAGAGTGTGGCGAAGTTAATAAAATTATGTGATGATTACCTGTTAATTGGAGATAAAGCACTAACCAAGGAAAATGTCCGGGATATTGTAGACCAAGTTGAAGACGCTATTCAGGTAAAAAGTTCGAAAAATATTTTATTATATAGCATTTTTGTAATGCAATAAATTAAAAACTTTGTTCTGCTACGCAGGAATGATAACGTTTGTAACTAATGAAAGAATTAATTACTTTTTCAGAACTTGGTAGCGTTGACGAAGGATAAGCTTGCTTTGAGAGAAACAAATGGTAAAGTACCCAGCGAAGCATCAACGAATCATATTACTCATAAGCCCAGAATAATATCTGAAAAAAGTAGCTTGGACTTAAACCAGAGAAGTTCTTTACCGGATATTCCTCTTACTCCGTCAGAGAGGGAGATTTTAGAGAGGACGTCGGTTTTTGTACTCGAAAGGCATACGCAAAGCTCAGAAAATGTTCTGTGCGATTCTCCGCCACCGAAACCTCCCCATCCTGATAGGTAATTAATTTTCATTTGATATGGTAAATTCGTTTTCCGTATCGTCCAATATCAGATCGTGATAATTATCGTTAGGCATAAATTATCTCACGTTTTATACTTAAATTGTATTTATAAGAGTCGAAATTGAAAAGCAACAGCAAAATCTGTGAAAGATTAATATTTAAATTTTTGTAAAATTGTTTCAGAGTTCATTTAGATCCATCGTATCCTCCGCCTCTGCCGCCAAAGAAAAGACAGAGACATTTCGACGATTTAGGTGCCGTTAAAAGCAGCATCGATTCCTTGAGTTTGCACAGTAAAAGCCCAGAAGATTCATCTTCTTTGTTGAGTGCATCTGCTGGAAGTCTTGACTCAGTTCTGAATCATTCTAGGTATGAAAATATTAACATTTTGTTTGTTTGACATTGAAATTCCCGTTTGTGATTATCATATTGGTTATAAGTTTTCAAAAAAATTTTTTGAAGTCTGCAAATAAAATTTAAAAAAATTCCGAACTTTTTTTTCTGCTGAATAAAAAAAACACCATTGAAAAGTATGAACTTTTGCCGGAAAGATAAGCAACTTTTAATAACATTTACCTTAATTTCTTAGTTATAACTTAAGTTTCATTTGAAAAGGATTTTAATAAATTTCTTAGCGAAAACTACAAGAATACACTTTTACTAATCCTGATTAAATTTTACTAACATATTATGCCTAATTGATAAAAGATCATTCTTTTTACTAAAAAATTCTGTTTCGAAATTGAATGATAAACCGCATTCAATGGTACATTTAAAGTTTCATATGGTCTTTATTTGATAAATTTTTGTAATTAATAATATGTTAAAATCACAACTTAACTATAGCTTATTATTAACATAATAATTGGAATTTTGCGAAGGAGCAAATCATTTAGCTATTAAATTCTTTAATAGTTTTTTAGAAGTAAACGATTTTCTGTTAGGAATGAAGAGGAAGAAATGAGAATTTTGTTGGATGCGACCGATGACGTAGATCGAGTTGACGATGGATTTCTAATTTCACATCTACATCAAAATGGTAATTGCCCAACTTTTTGTTGGGATAACAGTTGTATAGCAGCAAGGGAACATGTAAGGCTGCTAAGTTCTATTGAGCAAAACCCGGATTCACCCGTTTTCGGACCTGATTACTCAAACGGTAGACTTTAAAATAATAAACTAGCTTAATAAAATTTAAAATAATAAACTTTAAATAAAATAGAAAATTGTTTATGCTCTTGGTTTTTATCTGAAAGCAAAATATTTTTTCTTCAGATAGCGGAACAAAGCTGGATAGATTCTCGGGCTCGCAAACAGAATCAGGGTTTTGTTCAACTCCAAGTGGAAGAAGTTCCTGCCAGAGTTATTCTGCCTCTTCTCAACCATTGAGTTCCACGAGATCGTCTCAGCAAAGTTATACGAGTCAGGAAGCTCATCTCACTGAGAGGGTATTTTGAATTGAGTGATATTAAAATAATTTCAAGCTCAAAATAAGTATCACAATATCGCACTTTTTCATGTTATATAAAGACAAATTAAAGGAAAAATTCCTTCCAAATTACCAAATAAGGAACAAGACGTAGAATAATATTTAATGTTAATATTCATTTTGCTATTTAAAGTTGTTTCGCAAAGCTACAAATTCAACTACAGTTAAAATACAATATAGAATAAAAATTTATGTGCGGTATGGAAAAAATGTTATAACTTTACGATTTTACTTTCTAATAGCAATTTAATTTTCATGAAAGTTCAAAACAATCTCTTTTTATTTTTATATGCATTGTACAATATTTTCAGAGGTTAATATCAACGGCGGAAACAACTAGTTGCCATAAATTTCAGTCTTTCGTTTCTGAGAATAACCAAAAAATAGTGTCAAACAGTGTTTCATCTGAAAAACTCTATCAAAAGCAAACTTATTATAAAAAGTGCACGGAAACATCAAGTCATGATGTCAGGATATCAAATGATTCTCCAAGTAAAAAATTACATATAATGCCTTCATGCCACAACGAAATTAAAATTCAAGAGTGTCAGCTTCATGGTTCTCCTGTCGCATCTTCTCCAGTTCCATTAAAAAGTTCACAACAACAATTTTCCCCATTACATGGTTAGTTTATGTCGGCAATTAAAAAAATACATACAAGATTAAGCAATATTTTAAGATTTGTATTCTGTATCGTGCACGAATATTTTATTATTCATCTTTTAATTTAAATTTCAGATGTCAATATCAAATGTCAAGAGGATGACAAACCACCGGCCTTACCAGAAAAAACACGAAATAAGAGCCTAAGGCGAGAACGTCATCCTTCTCAATACGACAATGTTTGTGAAGCTAATCACTCCGTGGAAAGTACTCATGAAAAAATTTGTTCAGTGACACAAACAAACATTGTAGAGGGAAATGAATTTGTTAACCAAACGAGCACAAGTCTTACTACACAAAATAAATTTAGGATGGAAAATAAGTTGGGTAAGTATTGGACTGAAAGTTTTCAGCATAAAAAATTTAATTTTATTTCTATTCAAAAATAAATATTTTGCTTACATATATTGAATTTCAAATAATACTAATTGTATTTCTCTCAGGTACGGTTACCAGTATAATCCAGAAAGATAGTGAAGATGGTACTGTAATAGAGACAAAAACTACAGGAAATGGTAGGGAGCAAATAATTAGTACAGTTGAATGCTCAATATTCAAATCAACTAATGGGCAAACACCCGAAGGAAAACCACCTCCTCTTCCGCCAAAAAAGAAGCCGAGTGAGTAAAACTTTCTTATAATTCTGGTTAAAGTACTGTCCAAATACGATGTGATTCCCTTTAAAAAAAATATTTGATGAAAATTTGAATTAAATTAACATTATAAAAAAAATTAATAAAATTTTACTGTCAAAAATAATTTGACATTATAAGAAAATATTTTTTAAAAATATGAAAACAATTATGATTAGAGTTTGTTTTTTAAAATCGCATTAATTAATCTTGTGATAAATGAAAAAAATCTCAGCTGTGAAGAACACAGGCATTCAATATTTAATGCTTTTAAATTAAACAGACTCATGCAGAAATCTAAATCTTTATTGTTACCTTTAACCTTAAATTTTTTAGTTAAAAATTAAATCACAGTTTTCAAAACTGGATTAATTAAAAAATTCCATTGGGTAAAAGATAAATTTATTCATCTTTCCAATGGAATGAAAATAATAAAATTTCAGATTAACATTTAAAAAAATAAAAATATACATCAATACAATAATTTTTTATTGCTTTTTCAATGGAATCCTTTAAGCTCTATCTCTTATATTTCTTGTCCGTAGTGTTTCATTCTGTGGCCTACTCCGGTAAGTGGGTCCTCCCAGTTTTAAATATTTTTGCTGCATAATAAATTTTTATTTGCTCACTTATTTTTTTTACTATTTTCTTTCGAAGTTTCTGGAATAATTTTTTTAGTGTAAGGGTTTCATTTTGTTTGCACAATATATCGTCTTTTGTAAATAACATTGTGCAAGAAAATTAATGAAAAATATAGATAAAAAAATTAAATATTTGCAACATTTATATATAATAAAAACTGCATACATATTAATTGGATAAAATTATTTTATTCTAGGAACTTCTAGTTATTTCACATAAAGTATTTTATCGCTATTTTTATTGATGTTTTGGTTGCAGTAGTTAGTTTTTTATGTTTAAATTTTTTTGAAGTCATGAAGTATGTATTTATGCTAAATATTAAAAATTCATTTACAAAAAAGAGTGAAGGGCGGAGATAAAAAGCTCTAAGGTCGTGGCAGGTAAAATTAAAAATTTTCGGGGTCTTAAATTCTAATTTTAGTGCACAAAATCTTCAAATCTCACTTCATCATTCATCAAAATTTTAAAAATAAAAAAACAAAACTAGTGACGCACAACGGTTACCAACAGTTCCCAGAGTCTTGAACTTCAACCATGGTACAGAACAGACGCCAGCTATTATTCTTCTGTAAAAGCTAGCAGCAAAAGAAATGTTTATTCCGCAGATAATTAATCTTGGTGATCAGTTTTCTTGCAAGGAAATCCCTCAGTTAATTAATTTTATGGCCCATTTCATACGTTTTTGGATGCTCTTTCACGGAAGTAATAATGTCATCAGTTTTGACATGTTTTATTATTTTATTGGGATACTCCCTTTACATAGAGTCTTTTCCGATCTGTGGATTTGACCGTTTATTCGCTTTTACATTAAATTGAATCAGAAATGCTTCTCAGTTCTTTCATCGTTAGTCGTATTTAAGTTTTTCCTGCCATCCTCGTATCACCCTAAAGTGCTCATTCCATTGGGTTACATCCATTTCTAATCGCCTCCTTTATTCAGCCAACAAAGAACCCATTTCAGTCTTGTTCATTTCATAAATTTTCTTCCCAAATATTTTTTTCTTTCTTCTTCAGAAAGTAACATCATCTTTTCAGGTTTGGATAAGGGCTAACTCAACAGCTCAAATCCTGCTTAACCCTGGACTTCGGGAATAAAAACAGTCAATTATCAATCATCAGTCATCAATTCATAATTGTTAAAAATGATTATAATTTTATTAATTTTTTTATAAAAATTCATACAAAAGAAATAAACTCAAGCTTTCATTACTTTTACATGTAAAAGAATAACTTTTGGTTGTAGTTTTTTTTTTTTTTAAAAAAAAAATAAAGAGCAGATTCAAAACTTTTGAATTTTAAAAATACTTCACAGAATTTATATTTATTTGCTTATAAAAATTTAAAATCATTCTCATCTTTACATGAAACATTATACTGAAATTCAAAAGGGTCTAATATTCAATATTTATATATAATAATTTGAATTTTAAGAGCTTCGAATGTGGAATGTCAATAGAATTATTTTTATTTTTCTTAGAGCTAGAATAGAAAATCAAAAGTAATTTTTCATATTCAGCATGCTTTATATTTTTAATTAATTTGATAGCCTCGGGTTGGACAGTGGGGCAAAGTACCTTATTAAAGTTCTCTTGTTCGTTAATTTAATAAGTATTTTTTTAAAGTAATTTTTCTAACATTAAAACACTAATAGTCAAATTATAAATAATGATTGTATATTTAGAATAGCGAAAAACTATTATTATAACTAGACAGCATAATATAATTTTAATCATTAAATTACTTTATAATTATGAAATTTATTTGAAATATTAAATTTATAAATAATAATAGGTATCAATCTTGAATAAAATACTTCTGATTGTGTCTTCATCAAATCATATATTTATTATATTTTATACTATTTAATTTTAGTTATGGCATATATGGAAATATTCGGAAACGCATCCCATGCCAATAGTAATGAATTCCTTCGTCATTCCGTTCATGCATATAATGTGGTTCATTCTGAGATACATCAAAAACAAAAAATTCTATCAACTGCTCAGTCGTGTTCTTTCACTGGATCCGAATCAAATCAAAGCACGCCCATAAAGATGTGAGTCTCTTAGCTTTAGTATTTCATATTAAAAGCATATCTTGACGCTTCTGAAAGTTAGCCATTTTAAGTTAAAAAATTAAAACTATATTTTTGTATGTTTTTATGCACTTAATTTACTTCGAAATCAAATATTTAAGATCGCAAGAAAGAATTGACTTAGTTGCTCCAAACTTGGTAATTCAGTTAGATCCAGTTGTCCGTTCATATATAATAATTTCTTAGTATAAAGGTTTCTGAAAGGACTATCTAAGAAATAATCGTATAACAATATGATTTTTCTTTATAGAGATAGCCTCTTAAGGGAGATCTCTTCTTTTATCATTTCTCGGCGTTTATCGAATATCGTTTTTCATCTGGTTCTGAAAGTTCATCGCTAACATAAATATTCTCTATGAATATTGCTCATATTCGCATTTCCTACGTATTCATAGTTATCTCGCGAAACATATATTGCTGACGTTCATCGTGACGTTGTCCAGAAATAGTAATAACAACCAACAGGTTACGGAATCAATCAAATGCCAAAATTGCGAATGAAAATTAATTGATTTTTTGCGCAGTGAAACATCCCTGGGCCAAAAATTTGCTAGATTAACTTCGCTTATGATTTTCCATGCATCCGGCAGCAGAGTTGATATGCAACTAACTTTTAAATTTGGAGGGATGTCCTCTATTCGCCGACATGACATTGTACCCACCATTTTTGTCTTTGTTACTTTATTTTGTTTTTAATTTTGTCATCTCCAAGTTGGCCCTGCTAGCAGTGATCTCCCTTAAAGCTCATACGTTCTTGGTGCGTTGATATTCCCGCGGCAGCACCGAAAGGGTTTCGTCGTAATGAAAGACACAAAAACTAAATTATGGAGGAAAAGGATTTCAAGCTGAAAAATTAATATGCTTTACCTACCAGAAAATTGAATATAAGGCAAGACTGTGCTTTAAAGAGCTTCTGACAGAAAAGGCCAAAAGAGAAAGGGGCTTTATTAATCTCAGTGATGGGAAAGGAGAAATATGATGGATTCGAACAGCGGAGCCTCACGAGAACCGTCTTTGGTGCATCGATTCCAGCCCCATTTGGATAGCGAAGTCAAAAAGTTGGAAAACAGTGGAAGCATTAGGATTAAATATTTAAACCTTGTAAACAGAGACACTACCATCAAATAGTAGCGTTAGGCGATTTAAACATTAACTTCAATAAAATTACAAAAAACGATTTTTGTAGCTTTGCGCTCCAAAATTAAAATAGTTTGGATGGACGAATAAACGTAAGCAAGGATAAATCTAACAAATTGCCGCCAAAATTCATAATAAATATAAAATAAAAATATATAAGTCTGCATTAGCTGCTCTTCGTAGTTATATTTTTAAAAAAATTGGAATTACATTTTCATTAAAATATATTCCTTTAAATCTAACTTTAGTTTTTTCTTTTATTTTCAGAATTGAAACACATTCGGATAAATCTTCATTACCTCCTGCATTACCCCCGAAGAAGAGCAAAAATCGTTCAACTGCTTCTGCGACTCCTCTAGCGATACTGGACAATGATGACACGAAGAAGTACGATCTTGTGACACATGTTTATATATATTTATAAACATATTTATATATATACATATATACATTTATATATATATACATAACATATATATACATATATTTATATATATATACATAACATTTATATATATAATGTGTAT
>JAOWBB010000004.1:935474-964721 GCA_028565995.1 Ricinus marginatus
AATTAAGAAAAAAAAAAAAAAAAATTTTTTTTTTTTTAATATAAATATGTGGTAATGAAGTGTATTATTCATTTATGTCTGCATTTATAAATGAATAATAACGTTGAACAAGTGCGCAATCGCGCAAAATTTCTAAATATTAAACACAAGCGAAATCTCTTATTCCTTCTTATCAGCTGGATATCACAGTTTGAGGATACATTCAATTTTATAAAAGGATAATACTTGAAAATATTCTTACTTTCACTACAGACTTAAAATAATTAGCTGTGTTCATTTTTCAATAATTAATTTAATTCTTCAATTTTTTTTTTTAAAGTTTTTCTTTTTCTCAAAAAAAAAAAAAAGTTAAGTCGAAGAAAATATCTTTTCCTCTACTTTAAAATTTCGATTTGAGTGCGCCTTCAAAAGCAATCCTCACTTCTCATAAAAACGCATTAATTAACTAATTTAAGAGCTTTTTATTTATTTAGAACGATTTTGGTTTTATTTTTTTTTTTTTTTTTGCGAATCTTTTCTTTTCAGACTGTTCGGGGACGGTCCCAGATTGCAGAGCTTTCGTTCACAATCATTTAAGCTCGTCAATCAAGTGCGAATCTCACATGCTCGGGAAACAAGTACTCAGCAGCATCGACGTAAAAACTCAAACAAAAACATTTTATTGAAATGCAATAAAAGACGCAAAAACGTGTTTCTTTTGACGATTTCGTTAACGATATGAGAAAGGTTGCGCACTGCGTTCGTTAAACTGTACTTTAATGGAAAATCGAACGTTGGCTGGCAATACAAATAAACTTATTGCCCTTTCTCATACGCGAAATTCATGTTGCAAATGTGTGAAATGAAGACGCGAAAAAAAAAAAAAAACTCTATCCACCTCCTGTACTACAACCTTATCTCCATATCGTAACGGCTCCGAGAAAAAAAATATGCAAGTTAAACAGCATCTTATTAGCAAACGTTTGAATGGCGTTGCTTAGATAAACCAAAACCGCCCTGTTCATATTTATTTATTTATTCTACGGAGAATAAATTTAAGTACTACAAAAAAAATAATGATTTCATCAATTTGAGTTCTTCAACCTGTAAATTATCTAATTTAGATTTTAACCGATTCGGAAGAGACCTGACATTAGATTTGCTGTGGAAAGCCGTGTTACATTTATTAAAGCACAGACTCGATTTGTTCGATTTCATGGGGCGGTCTCTGCGTCGGCGCGCTGTTGGAACTCGGTGTGGGAGCAGTTTTCGTTATTTCAGGAATGACGATTCCGTTACCCATGTCTTCCTGATCCTCGTCCTCTTCTTCGTCTTCGTCGATAGGCGTGAGCACATCTTGCTGTATTACAGGTATCTTCGGCTTCGTCCACAATTTCATAACTGGTGCCAGAAAGCTGGTTATGGCGGATATTGCGAAAAATCCTCCCGCCATGAAAAACGGAATTGAATAAACTCCTGTGGCATCGTACACGGCGCCGGCTAACGGCGAACCAATTATTGTCGCACAACCTCTGAACAAGATTAACAATCCGAATGCATTTGTCAGTTTGTCCAATCCCAGAAGATCGACAAGAATAATTGATGTTAGCGATATATACCCGGCTGAAACGAGAAAGGGAATAATCGAAGCGCTTAAAAAGGGCGGAGAAAAAAAAAAAGCACGAAAACGGAATTTGAGGAAATAGCTTACATATAGCCACTCCGAAGAAAATGGCCATTACGATGTAGGAGGTGAAATCATGGCAGAACGGCACTGCTGCAACAGCCAATGTACTCACCACAAGGCATACATTATTAAGGAAGAGAGAATTTACTTTTGGGAAGTCTGCTACGTATCCACATGCAATACGACCTATTGTATTGGTAAAACCAATCACTGAGATGAGAAACGATGCCGAATTGCGGTCGACACCCTGGAAGAAATCAAATATTTTTTATAAAATTTTGACGAATCAGTTCTTCACTGAAAGTAAATTTATTTTCATTTAAACTATTGAACTATCAGTAGTGATAAAATAATATTTTTCCACAACTGAACGGTATTGGCTTGCATAACTTACTCTATTCACCTAATACAATTGATATCAAGCCTAATTTCCATCTAGGAAATCTAATGAGTGAATTCTGTTTCTAATCTATGGAGAATCTATGTGAGAGAATTCGTCATGCATGTAGATTCATAGAAATATACACCATTTAATATGCCGATAACGTTACGCTCATAATTAAGACTGCAAGACTTAATACGGAGAACTTGGTTAAGACTTGATTTATGGCGAATTATTGATCTTAACATCAACTGCGCTACATAAAGATTAGAATGAAAGCCAGAATATTTTAATTTGAAATCGAACTGCTTGATTGTGGCATTCATTCAGAACTCATTCCAAAATACATAAAGTTTTACCTCAAAAACAGCATTTGGGACTAGATACACGAATGGCACATAAAGACCAGCCATGCCGAAAACATTACTTATGCCGATAAGTAGAAAAACCGGATCTTTCAATAGAGAAAAATCCATCATATCGTTCAAAGCTGATTTAAACGCTTCTGGTAAAGTCAAACAAGGACATAAATCGGCTGGAAAAATAAAAGAAAAAGCTAGTTTAATTTTTCAAATTCGTTCAAGATTAGGTTCGGGGGGTGTGCGCGCGTGTGCCTTGCAGAAGAAACTTACGGGGCGGACCGGATTCGACGTCGCGAACCGACATCCCTGTTTGGGTCCCGTATCTCGCTAAGGAAATCACGCTCTGACGGTATCCAGCAAGAGACTTCTGACTCTGGTACTCCGGAAGATTCACCACGCTGCCCGAATAGAAGATGTCTTTGCGAGACATGGGGCGGACGAGCTCTTTGCGATCGCGCTGAAGACTCATTTTGGATGCTCCGAAACCCATGCTTTCCGTATCGACCTGAAATATGGAAGGGAAATTACCGCAGGAGAAAGAGACGTCGCTTGGCGAAACTCGGATTTTGCGGTACCCACGTCCGTTTTAGACCACATATCGTCGCAGTTGTTGTTTCCGAAGGAGGAAGTGGACAGCTTAAGGTGCATCGACTTTTTCAAATCTCCGTTCGAGGTGATGCTCGCCCGGCTGGAATTCCTGATGGCCTGGAGAGTGGGTCGGTAGCGCTCGCTCGCGGAAGTCTTGCGTATCCGATCGAAGAAAGGCACTGATCCATTCTTGGGCAATCCGGAAAAATGGGTCGTGAACGACGGCTGGGAAGCATTCCTCGGCATGTTCGATTTGTTAAACTCGGAGTTTTGATCTTCCTTCTTGTCGTCTCCTGCAGGGCAAATAAATGGAGACGTGATGAACCATTCTTCCACGGTTATTTTGGAGAGGAGGAAAAAACGAGTGTCCTCACCTCCTGTTGCCTGTCTTATTTGGAGCTTTTCCCTGGCGTCTTCTTCTTTGATTTCGTCCATTCGTCGACTTTTTCGTCTCTCGGGAACCGGCTTCAATTCGGCACTTTCGCTGGACCCCCCGCTGGAGCCGTGTTCCGGGCCTTTAACTTCGGAGATAGTGGGGAGAGTTGGAATCGGCGTGATTGGCGTACCTGGCATTTGAGACTGGAAGTGAAAAGGCATTTCATCAAACACTCGCATATTGACCCTTAGAACGAAACTCATTCACTTTTATCTTTAAATGCACAAGCACGAATCTGATGATATAAATTTTTTTAAATTGTATCGCGATCAATTCCTGTAGTTTTTACTTTTGTGCCGGATTACACCCGCTGAGGTGCAGATTTTTTAAAGTTAGATCCCGAAAGATTTTGAATTCCTGAGAAATTCTGGCTGTGGCTTATTTTTTTTGTACAAATTATATAACGTACAAAACATAAAGTAAAATCAATCTTGTGCGAATGCATGATAATATATTTTTATCTGCGTTAGATATATCATATGCTCCTGACTCTTGATTATCTGCATGGTACATTTCCATTGCACAGCTCATTAAATATCGCTAAAATGCATGTAATAATGAGAAGATCAATAACGGATTCGCGGGGAAAACCAACATTACCAACTGATCCAAATTAAAGCTGGAATGGACTCCGGGATCGTAGTTGAAATTGATGGGCATTTTCATTCTCTTCTCCATCGTGCCGTCTGGCAGTTGCACCATGAAGTATGACCCACTGATAGACCCTCTTTCCATCTGGTACCTCTTCTCGTCAGCCATTCTCTGAAGAAGAGGCTTCTGCCTCGGCATTTTCGGAAACGTAAGAGGTTTCATCAGGGCACCGAACACCTGAAAAATGCATTATAAAATAAGTTACCACCTTTACATAAACAATATAT
Source organism: Ricinus marginatus (assembly GCA_028565995.1). Classification (NCBI taxonomy): domain Eukaryota; kingdom Metazoa; phylum Arthropoda; class Insecta; order Psocodea; family Ricinidae; genus Ricinus; species Ricinus marginatus. Next base: position 939,787 of record JAOWBB010000004.1, read on the forward strand.
CTGAACTTCATCGCTAAACAGACACACTAACGGCGCAATTCAGGATAATGCCCGCCAATATCAAATTTGCCCCTCTCCATCCGTAATTTTCCAGCAGTATTCTGGCGAACGGAGAAAAGGCAAAAGTGCCCACGCCGGAGCCGCAAACTGCGATGCCCGTGGCCAAAGACCTCTTAGTTTCGAAGTAGTACCCGACGCATACGACGGAAGGCAGATAGATGAGACCGAAACCTACCCCTGAAAATGCGAAATAATTACCTATTAATCGCCCATGTTAAAATCAAACTAATTAGACACTGAAACAAAATTATATGCTAATGAAACGCGAAAACAGTGGATTAGCTTCGAAGAAGCGTCAGCAAGTAACACAAGACTTTTGCTACGGGAATGCTCTCGCCGGGAAATCAATCGAAATGGAAAAACTTAAACTAGGAACCTTTTGATGCCTCACTTTCATAGTGGAGCGAAAAAGGCTCAGAGAACTGCAGAAAGCGAAAGTGTGGACGGTCCTTTTTACCCGCAGCATTCTTAATATCTTTCACTAAGAAAGTCGGATCCGATCGCATCTCCTAGGAAAGAACTGCAAGTGAAATACCCTGTCAATACGATATAAGCATATCTCGCAACGAATGCAGCAATAAATCATGATTTGAATAAAAATATCTACTTTCTCACATTACAAAACGTTTCTATAAACGTTTTGTTTATAACGCATAACTTGAATTCGACCCGTTTTCAGGTACGTCAAGCAACAAAAAGAGTCTAAGGATGGTAAATCCGAACTGACCGACTATTTCCACAATCTTTAACTGCACGGGTTTGATATTTCTAAGGGCAACAGACCGCTCATCCCAAATTTACGTAGTTGCTTAAACATGTTCGGTTAACTTGTCCATTAAATCTTACGATTTAATGGGATGTGGCTGGGCGCTTTAGAAATAATTAAAATGCACTTTTCCTCCTAGTTGCAAACATTGGAAAACCCTCAGAGACTCATTTGAAAATTCTTCTTGCTAATGAAACTCTATCAGCTGACAAAGATTGCTTGGTCAGCAGATCATATACTAAATTGATTGCCGTCTAAATAGGAGAAATTAAGCAGCGATTGTTAATCAGTAGAATACAGGTCAATGCCGCAAATGCTAAAGGCACAGTGCCTTATTGAGCAAAGCATAATTGCAGTTAGCCGAAGGACCTTTCTCAACAATGTATGTCAAGAGGCCAGCAGTGGAGGAGGGCCGGAAAGGTTCACTTCGAGTGCCGTGCAATTTTTCTGTTCGCACCTATCCGGAAGGTCCGGTCGCTTTCAAAGGGGAACATTTAAAATAAATCGTCAAAATCGCCGACGCACAATGTTTTTTGCGGAAACTGGGAATGCACAAAGAACAGAGCTGGAGAAACACAACATCGATCGCTTTAAACTAAACACGAAAATGGCATTACTTACTTAAACGTGAAATAAATTGCAGTTTACATGCAAAATATTCGGGCCAAGGCGCCGCTTTATTTCGTGGCAACTTTTACCTTTGCCGTTCAAACCAAATGCCTGGCGATCGTTTTGGTTGAAACAACACAAGAGGAGAGGGTCATTAATCGAAAGCAGCGGAGCCAGCAAATTCATTGGTTTTCTTAACCAATGAGTTACTTAATGTGTTACATCATTGTGAAAAGTGAATAGCGATCAAGTTGGCAGACTTTGCTAGGGTCAAGATCATCTGCATTATATGCGACGTTTTGCTCGAATTCAAGCAAAAAAATTTATTTTATTTTATTTTTTTTTTTTTATGGAATACGTTCCTTTCTACAAGAACGCTGGAACGAAGAAAAATTTTCCGAAACATTCAAAGAACCTTTTGAAAAATTTATCTGGCATCCCGCGACGTGCCGTGAAAAAAAATCATGATCAAAATACTGCACATTGGTGACTTAGGAATACACTCCGACCGGAGAGAATGTCGAAATATATTTTACAAGCGGAGAATGTACCCGGGTAAAAGTCTGCGGTGTCAGCATAAATTATACATTTCGGTTTTACGAATCACTGAATTCGGACCTTTATATTAATATTACATATACGTGCACATCGAAAGAATAAAGTCGTTTTATATTATTTATCGCACAATGTTAATATCTTATTCCTTTAATCCTATGTATATTTATTTTATATTGTTTGTCTTAGTAAATTTAAAATTCAGCAGTTCTAAATGGTTTCAGTACAAAAAGAATATACGCATCAGTACTAATTAAAACTTTTTATAACTCTCGTTAAGCATTTTACTTATGCAAAACATATCAAAAGTGCTTTCTACCACCAAGGTATAAAACAACTTTTGCCTTTTTTTTTTTTTAAGCATTGAAATCTTCTAAAATCCTAACAAACTCGTTAAAAAAAAAAAAAAAAGAAAAAAATAAACTTTTTCAATTAAATCAGAACTTCAAATTGATCAAAAAAATAAAATATTCATAAATGGCAGCTTTAATGACTCATTTTACTGATCAAGACCGGTTGAAAAACCCATTATTTAATCAGAAGAAGGAACTTCTTCATTTGAGTACGACCTTTCTTGAAAGGGAAGCGGCAATGGCCAGGAGGAAGTAGGCGGACTAAAAGATATGAGAGCGTCTCTCTGCTTTAACATCAAATTTTCATCCGTGGACAAGATGCTGCGCAAAACACTAAGAAATATCTCGGGATTTGAGGTTCAGCGGTAAAATCAAATGGTATTTGAGAAACAGCGGACTGCGATTTACCTGAATAAATTGCTGTTGCCATCTTTCAGGGAAAACGCCCAGAGGTAAGGCAAAAAATGTATTTAAATTAACACCCAATTACATTTCCAATGCCAGACGTACAATTGTCACGTTATCCAAACCCAAAACAAGGTAGCTTTGAAACGAAGAAGTCACATTTATCTATATAGCGAACCGAAAAAAAGATAAAAACCTGGTACTGGATGCAGCACTTGCAACGATGCAAAATTATAAAATATCCGCGTTATTTGGGAGGCAAACTTCCAGTATTCGATGGAGACCGGACTCGTACAAGAATAACAAATAAAATTAAGCTTTTCAATCCAATGTCATCGGAATAGTTGACAATTCCCATCCAAATACCCACATCGATTATTGTTGGCATTATAACGTTCCAATTGCTAACGTTAAACAAGATTAACAACGGGGCACAACTATTTCTCGTTAGAAGCTTCATTCAAAATTGAAATTTTACATTTTCAAAGGCTACGCCAATTTAGTATCGTAAGGTATTGTCGTTTAGAATGAATTCAATTAATTAAAATATGATAAATCCATTTGAAAAAGCAGCTAATATCCGTGTGTATCGTACATTCCGCCAGGGTTTGCGAATTTTCATCTGAATGTGCTGAATGGTTTTTTTATTTGTAATAAAAAATTCATTTAATAAGTTTTACAAGTAAAAGTTACACTTAATAGCAAAGGCAGTTATATATACATATATATATATACGGTTACCGGACAAAAATAGATTGGTCAAAATTGATTTATTTCAGCGTAAATCACAATTGGTAGTCAAAATCTAATTGAATATTCCTATTTCTTGTTCGAATTCCTGCAACTAAAACGAAATTTTGATTTTGAAATAGATCTTTCGTGCACCGTGACATACAAAAAAACTCAAAAATATATTTCACATAATTCAGTCAGTATATGCCAAAAAACACACACACACACACACACAACCGTCATTATTGCCACGATATATACTTAATTCGGTTAAAAAATTTCAGCTTTGGTATGGCGACAAAAGTAAAATATATCAATGCTTTTAGTCATAAAAATATCAGAAATGAAAGGATAGAAGCTAAAATACAAAGCATCACTGCTTAAAAAACAAAGAACAGCGTAGTGACAATCGTGAAAAATTTTCAATCATAATTAATGTATTTATTTTTTCAGAAAAAAGTAAACAATGTGTATAACAAAGTAAATTATGTGTATACACATGCTTGCAAAAAGGTGACAATGTTATTCAAAGTTTGCTTATATTCTTTTCTCATTTCGGTAGCGTGTTAAGGAATAAAAATTTGTTAAAAATTTGTAGATGCGTCGACTGCAATTAAGATCACATTGACATATCAAATAAAAAACCAGTAAAACGACTCATTTTAACTCTTTCAGTGTGATTAGTAACCTAAACCAACCAAAAATTTCTATGCATAGCGCCACAATGTACATGAATTTAATACTGGGAGTTTTAAAACTTAATTATAAGTCTGGCTCTATTCAATTAAGATCGCTTTATAAAAATTTCATTTCATTTGCTAAAATTCAATTTTTCAAAAAAGCATCAAAAATTAATTTTTTTTTTTTTTTTTTAATCAATGGCAGAAAGTAACAAGAATTTACCTCAATACAAGAAGAAAATTGTAAAAGATGCTAATTGTACATAATGCAAAACATATGGTAAATCCAATAACCTAACACCTCGAAGAAAATGACCTAAATTTTATGATCTATAAACTCCAGTGAAAAGTGTTTTGAATTGTTTTCCAAATGCGTTTAGTCAATTAAATACATGTAAAATATTGTAAACAGAAATCCTTGAATAAGGAATACAGGAAAATGATTCAAACCAATTCAGTGATGAATCTGCTTCTACAGGCCTACACCAAACTTTTGCAGAGCTGTCAAAGCTGTAAAACACGGAGGGAAAAATTGTAAATGTATAATGCAGAATACCTGTCTGCGAAAGTAAAAAAAAAAAAAAAATTCTTTTACCGTTTGTACAAAATGAACATTTCAATTTGGAAACACTTGAACTGTATCCGGGATCTAAACATTTCAGAAATCGGTAAAGAAATAAAACAGCAATTCAACCAATAACAAAAAAATAACATATTAAAAAATAAACGGCAGAATTAAATTTAGGTAATATTATTAAAGTTACGAATTCGGTTTAATGCAACGAAAGTCACTGCAAAATTTATATTTCGTACGTGATTGCTTGCGTTTAAATCTGTTGAGAAGTATTATTGTTAAAAGAGCGAACGTTCAAAATAAATAATTGTAACAGAACATAGATAATTCAACCAGGCGACTTTTGTTGTGCTGGCTCTAAACTTCGACACGAAGCTAAAAGTGAATGTCTATTAAATTGGTGTTTGATTTCCTTGGCAACCCATGATGCATAGGAAGGCTTTTGGATTACTTTTTCACAGCTGGAAGCAAGTGTAGAGGAGTTTTAATATATATCATATATATATATATATATATAGAGTAAGACTTCTACAACGAAGTCTGATAAATTAAGTTCTTATAATGATATGGCTTGTTCATACATTGTTGAATTGTTCAAATCGAGGAATTTTTTTAAAAATTTAGGTCATGTAATTGGAGAAACAATTCATATAAATTGCTTAAATAATTTCTTCACATTTATTATAACGAAAAAGATGCTAGAGTTTTTCAAAAGCAGAATATTGCAGAGTGAAGACAGACAGACCCTTTATCATCCAAGGTTTACATAACTAAAAAGGCAAAATGACAACCTGCTTCAGTTAATTAATTAAACATTTATTAAAACAGGTTGTCAATGTTAAAATATTGTTTCGAATGGAAAAAAAGAAAAAAATCTCATCAAGACTGCGCTAAAATGAATCAAATCATTTAATATTGATAGAAATTTTCAAGCTTGGAAATTTCACAAATTATATTATTGTCGACGAATTTTCGAATTATATTTCATTTTAAACGAGCATTTTGGATTGAAATTAACAAAACATTAATGATACACTGAACTGGATAAGAAATATAACTTTCAGCAATATTATAATTTACAATAATATTGCGGGATCAAGGTTGTTTGCCCATTATAGCAACTTATCTTTTAATAAAATTACTTTTTTATTGACATATTAATGAAATATGTTTCATCCCATGTCTTTTTCTTCAGCGGAGAAAGAAGAAAGGGACTTGTGGTCAATTTAGATTTTTAAATGAAGGATGAGAAAGAACATTTTAAATATGAAGTGGTCAGCAAGAAGGGAGCCAGGCAAGGCTTCGGGCAATTTATCCATTTATTCTCTTTGATCTACATTTAGATCAGCTAATTAAGAAGCTTTGGATAGCTCATCAAAAACGAACAAATAAAATAAGACTTTTTTTGTCGCAAAATTGAAATGTTTTTAACGACGTCAAATCGGAAATTTAAAAAAGCATAAATACATGTTAAAGAGAATCTCAACATCAAAAAAAAAGGGTACTAATACATTTAACGCAAGACACCTTTTATTGAAAAAACTTTCCCAACGTAAGGAATAACGGAGCGATCATTTTCAGCAACTTTATACAATTTTACGTTTTTAATTTGGACAGCAGCGTCGATGATAAGCATCCATGTAGATGATTCTTGAACATGTTCGGATTTCATCCTGTCACAGAATGTTTTCCGTGCCCGCTGCACGTGGAACGCTGAATCGGACGTAATTATAAGTAGTTACCAATATGCTCGAAGTCTAATTACGTCTAAGTTGTATTTATGCCCCAAAACATTCTCGAATGATGAAAAAACTCCCGGAAATTTTAAACGTCGGGATTTGACTTGCATGTATCAGACAGATCATGTAGATTTTTTGCTGTTGCAGGAAGTCACATTGTTATCCTGCCAAATATAATGGATAACAATGACAGACAAACGTAAAATCTTTCTTTAGATATATATTCTCGCGGTACCAAAGAATTGGCACGTAAAATTCCAAAGATGTCAAAGGCAAAATGTAAGAATTTACCGGATTTGTCTTTTAATGATAAATAATAGTTTTGACACACGCCTCTTGGGTTTGTATTAGAATCACAAATATTCCTAAACCCATGGGAATGATTGTAAGTACATTGTGTCTGTTGAATGTTATCTTGATGACTTCAGTTTAACGGTCAAAACATGAAGGATCAAATTTTCAGACTCCTAAAATTTGAGATCTAAGAACTGTACTAAGAAAATTATCGATGTGGCTTACGAGAATATGTTATTTCATGCTCAATATAGTCGTCATACTGAGAAAATTCTCAAACTACCGATACCAGATATTTAGAGGGAGGTGAGTTAATGGTTGGAATGACAGAACACAAAAAAAAAATCAATAAAGTACAACAGGTAAAGAAAAAAATTTAAAAACATTAACAAAGCTCACTATTGAAAGATGTGTTATGAAGGTAAATTATAAAAAAAACCTTTGAAAACGGCAGGAAATCATTTCATATAAATGCAATAGCAAATACCTCGGCATACCGAATAAAAATAACAAAAGGAAGAAGTAAATAGGAGTTAAAATAGTCTTTATAAATGACTGCATAAAGAAAAAAGAATTGGCTTGGAAGGAGGCTATCTATCACTTACAGCCTCTCTGGATCATTCTACAGTTAAGAAAAGACGCTCTAGAACTCACATAAAGGGAATTACAGAAAAATTTATGGACTGAGAACCTTCTAAAGAAATACGAAGCAAACAAAGCGATCTCATGTCGAAGAAAAACTAAACACAGATACAGAGTTAGAATGGAAATTTGATCTATCAATAACGGACACATTAATGCGATGCATGTCAGTTTATATCTGCTCGCCTAGGTAAAAAGAAAAAAAAATTAAAATAAATTATTTTACTGGAAGACTTAAGCTGTGGCTTTTTAAAAAATTACTGCATTTACACACTGTAAAAGACGAGACTCAAATGGAGGAAAAAACACTGGAAGATGGCAGAGAAGCTGGAAAAAAGGAGAAAATTTTCTTTTTTTAAATCTTACGCACAACGAGTTGATCAGCACAAGTCGAGCAACAGTCGATAACAATGGTCTCCCACATATTTTTTTTTTTTTTTTTGCCGCAGCAAAGATTTCTAAGCCTACCCATTTTCCTGACTCAGCAATTTATCAGATTACGTCCATTATTCCATCCTCCCGGAGCCTCGACAGCGAGAACTGCATTCGATTTTCCTATTTAACAAATTGCTCCTGACAGGCGACAGCAGCTGCTTCCTTTTGCGCCAAAGCACGGCCGCTTCCGAACGAGCATTTCAAGCGATTATGTCAGCGTCACACCGTCAGATTTGTCTCAGCAACGAGTTTGAGAATCACAGTCAAAACGTCATTTAGACTAAGCGGTTAAGGGGTATATCGACAACAGCGAAAAATCCGCGGGAAATCAATTCAGAAAATGGAGATTCTGTACCTGTGCCGTCGGTCTAAGGGCCGCTCGAAAATTTTTCGATGCGGAAATCGCTTTTACTTTATTGATAACAATAAAAATTTGTTTGAAAGGTGACAGAAATTTGGGAAGCAATCGCAAAATTCGAAATTTTCATTTCGGCGCGAAGTTTTCCAGCCTTCCGATGAAAGTAATGTCGAATTATTTTTTGAATGTTAAATCAGCGAAACGGCGATCGTACCTGAATTATCCAGGTCTTTCACAATGTTAACCGATCTATATGTCTCCAAATTTATTTTGGTTTCCGTTTAGGTTTATTGCGTTTTTTTTTTTTTTTTTTTTTTTTATGAATTTCATCAAACGTTTAAAACGTTTCCGTCTAAACAATCGGAAAGGCACGCGACATTTAATGAGGTACTTTTGGTTTTTGCAAATTTCAAATACTTTTAAAATACAGCAAAAGCCCGTGCACATTGAGAGATGTAAATTAATTATTTGTCACATATTTCAAAAAGGCCCCGTTTTAAAGGGCAGCGAACATAAATAGTTGGAGAACGCTTCCAAAATCATGGCAGCTCTTGAGGTACAAACATTCGATATTTGCCACGGGTGTCAGATGCTCAACAGCTTTTTCAGAAAAATAAAAAGTTTTAATTCTTTTATTTGTTTAGCAATGAGTAATTTATTTGTGAATCAAAAGAATTCACAGATAAACCAGTTATGAAAAGATAACGTTTCCGTAAATGGCTTTTATATTTTTATAAACAAAACAATTTTTGAATAAACCATTGCAGCATTGTGAATTATGACATTTTTTAAAAAAATTTTCAGCTCTGTCGAGAGAGCAATTTCACGTCAATTAAATAGCTTCAAATGTCAATTCAAACTTTCAGCGATCGTCAGCTGTCTTAAGGCATAACATATTCTCTAAAAAAGTGTGATTTGACTGAAATTTCAAACTGGGGAATTAACGCAACCACTTCAGCAATCGGGTTCGCTGCTGTGACTACCGGCGAGCCCTCCGCGATTTATTCCTTCGCATCTTGATCCATGCGGAAAAGGAATCGCTCCCGACATTCGTTCGGAATAAGTTGCCTTATTCGGAGAAGCGGAGATTTGAATCCAAAAACATGCAGATTCCGCATAATGTACCGACTTATATTGGAAAACGGAGCCGCAACCGCAGCACGATACAAGTGAACCCGCGTGATACAAACAAGGGAAAAATGCATTTGTCGAAAAATTAATATTAGCAAGCGCAGATCAACGGGACTCACCGCCCATAAAACCGTAGACCAGCATGAGAACGCCGACGTTCGGAGCAATTGTGCTGAATACGAAGGAAGCGCACCCGATGATGGATCCGGCAATGCAAACCGCTCTGCAGCCGTACTTGTTGGTGAGGGCACTCACGACGGGACCTGCAAACACCCTGCATATGAATCAAAGAGTTTTATGGGGTGGAAAAATATCTCCGCTGGTAAAAATAATTTAAAATGTATTTCATATAAGCATTTCGGTTCTTTTACCTGCCGTAAGGTACATCCCCGAGAGCAAGCTTCCAACCCAAGCGGTGGTACCTTTGCCAGATTCGAAGTAAGCGACCAGTTCCTCGAGGAATACCCCAAACGTGTACCCTATTCCGTCGACTATCATGTTGCACATGAAGCTGGCGAAGACGATGACCCAACCGTAGCCGCCGTCGGGTGGGGCTGGGATATCGTGGTATTCGCAGTATGAAAGGACATCCTCATCGGGCGGGCTGAGACATTCTTGTTCGTCACGTTCGTCTTCGCCTCTGGAGCATTCGCTCTCTGTCTGAAAATATTTCATCACAATGTATCTTAAAAAGACATATTCCTTTGGCTCGTGTCCGTAAGCAGTTGCAAACACGGTGCTGATCAATTTTCTGTGCCGTGACAAAACGCGAATCGGAGTCGCTTTCGCCAAGGAAAATTTGATCCGCATAAGCTCTTAACACGGAGGGATGACATCTCTCAGACAACACCCCTGTGCAAGTGAAATTACCCGACATGCGCAATTAAATATTTATGGTGATCTTAAACTGCAGTATGCCGAATTTTATATCCTTTTTTCAAGAGCTTTTACTTGACGTTGCGCCGCTTCGTTTTTGAATGAAATCTTTTAAGGTAATTTTTATATGCTAAAGGATATGTGATGGACTTGAAACTTTGCATGTGACTCATTGTGCAGCACCGACAATTGCGAAACTTTTTCATGTCTTCGACCATGTATCGCGGGTGGGAAAGCAGCATTGTCCCGACAGGTATTTTTGAAAACTTTCCTTTTCTTGCGCGAAAAGAAAATTCGCACCGAGTTTTTCCGGCGAATCAAAAAAGAAAATGAAGTTGGGCTTTGAGGATTGCCGCTGCAGAAATCGTGCCGCGACGTCGCTGAGCTTTTCGGCAAGGATACCGAAAGTTCCTCCAAAAGCTCTTGAACCGTTCCAGTTCCATTCCTGGAGCCTTCTTTTTTCTTGCCTTGCCGGCAGCTTCGCTCCCTTCCTTTTTTTTTTTCGTTCCACGCATCCTGCATGCTGTCGGAGCCCTCACCCGGAGGTTGCAATACCCGACATAACCGATTTCCGGTGAACGGAACAATTGCTGTGTCTTTTTTTCGGGCGGAGTCAAAAATTAAAGAAGAATGGCGCATGTAACGAGGCAGGGCTTGCGCATTATTTTGACAAGATGTATCGTGAGCGATGAAGATAATCTGCCTGGACTGGTGCCTGCTTACTCCTTTTCTGTCTCCGCAAAACCTACACAATTTCTGTTGCTGCCGGAGGATCGGTGGAAATATTTTCCACTTGGAATCGCGTGTTCTTGAATCACGAAACTACCTTTGTAATGCCTTCATTTTTCGATGCTTCAAGTGTCCAGTGCTTTTTTATTGGATTTTTGATTGTCGAGCCTGATCATTACTATTAATAATTATAAATATGACCTCTGCTGTAATCTAATAAAATAATGATCATGTTCGGGATCGTTTTTTAGCGTTTGACTCAAAAGGAAAATATTTTTTATAATATATGTAAAAAAAAAAAAAAAAAAAATTATTTGACTGTATATCAACTTCGTAAATGAAATTGTTCGACGCATTATCAGAAATCTTTCAGGAGTGTTCAAAGTTGAAATTCGAAATAACGTAAGAGAACATTTATTGGATTTTATCTGAGCACTTGATAGGGATATTTACGACATAAATAATTGTAAAAAGTTTAATTTGAATTATATTGCAAGGAGATTGGAGCGTATTTCCTCACATTCGGGATTCCAGCACCTTTAACTGCGTGTTCCTGCTAAGGAATTGACTTTTTCTCATCTCGGATATTCGATCGAGGTTTTTCTGGTTTGGCTAAGCTCAAATTCCAACATTCGTGAAATAAGTTATTATTTTGGTCTATCCAAAGACCTGAGTTTTCACTTTCGCAGGAAAAATCCATGCGATGAGTATGACTAACTAATTCTCATGTGGGCTCGCTGTAATTCCATTTATATATTGGTTTGCATGTTAAATCAGCCTTGATCTGACGATTGAGATCTTAACTGTTTGTTCGTAAAATACAAAAATTAGTCATCGATATTTTATACATAACGATTTTTCGACATCATACAATTTCTTCGGGTTAATAAATTTAGCATCGCGATCTACTGCAAAGTTCGAATACTACCGGCAGAAAGATTAAAAAAAAAATTATTTTCTGATATTTACAATCTGAGAATCTGATATATAACTCTGGCAGCGTTAAATATTTCATATAAATATTAAATGTAGGATTAGCCGAGGCCGAATAATGAGAATTTCAGCAAATTTTTGAACGTAAAAGAAAACAATGGGATGTTATAATAATATAAATGACATTTCGTGCACGAAATGTTCTGTATCAGTACGGCGATGATCATGAAATTTTTTACGCTGATATATTTCTTTCGAAATACCTGATTAGATGCTAATTTCAGGGAGTTGAATTCGTTTTCCAACTTGATGGAAGTCATGCACGTGGAGAAACAAGTTAGAGCGAAAAAAAAGACGGAGAGCACAAATGAAAGAGAACCTGCTGAAGAGGTTAACACCCTTGATAAACCGAAGTTATGGAAAAGAAGGCAACCAGTAGCATTGGTACGAGGATGCCGGCAATCTCTGGTAAGAAGTGGTTCGGAGCCAAATAATACACATAATGAAGGACAGCAAGTTAAACTTAGTTGGCCATGGTCAGCTGCAAAATAGCTTCAATAGAGACCGAAGTTTGCAAGTTGATGTCTTCCGCACGAGAGACAGCTTCGTGACGGATGCATTCGCGTTCTCCTTCTAAACTTCCCTCGGGATAATTTTACAGGTTTAAGGTTTAAATTGACCTTCGATACATCGCTTTAGTCATTCTCCTTGTACACACTCCGCCCGTGCATGCGGACAATGCTGCAAAGGCGAGAGGCAAGACCGCACAGCGTGCGCCCACCGACGAGAGACCAGCGCGAATAATCGCGAAGCACTCGCTTCTGAAAGTTTTCCGCCCCCCCGATCAGTGACAGAAGAGTTACCGAACGTGCCCTCCTGACATCTCGAAATGCATAACAGGTTTTTCCGACAGCGATTCCTGGCTGATGTAAATTTGATCGCCGGACACTGAAAGTCGATTGCCTTTTTTTTTCATTGCTTCAGCTAAAGTTTTAGATCGGTCACCTCCGTGTGTAAGGTGGACGGAAGCATCGATTGCGTCTCGTAGGTGAGGTGTCTCGCGTCCATGAACAATGGCGAGAGAAATGGACAACTTTTTGCGCCGCAGAATTATAAGGAGAAACGCGGAACCTTCTGACTGATCTGATGAGTGTTACTGATCAAACAACGTGTACAAAATGTTTTTAACTGTTGTTATTTTACAGGTAAAAGCCGATGAAACGCATCTTCTGCCGCGATCTGTTGGCTTTCGACCATTAGACATTTGCCAAAATTGAATGGAAGTTTTTCACCAGATATTGCACGGACCTTGGCATTGTCAAACTTTTCATATATTTAATATATGCGATTCGTAATCAGCTATTTGCAGGCCGTTAACGTATATATATATATATATATACTGCAGGGTAAATTCAAAGTCTTTCCTTGTCCATTATTTCAGTGGTGGTTCGATATTTAAACCTGGCCATTTCAAAATGAGAACTGTAAGATTTTGGTTAATAGTAATGAATAAGTATTTTTTTATTTACATATTTTATGCTTGCGACAACGCCAATATTTTAAAGACCTTGCTTCGGAACATTAGCGTTGGTTGTTCAAGGTGCAATAAAATTCGAGCCTTAACATCTTAAAATGTAATAATTTTCAAAAAGAAAATGTACTTCAAATTATGAATAATTTATTCGATCTGTTTTTAAAATGTCCAAATTTCTGCACTAGTTAAAAACGATGATGTACATATATATATTGCAGATGTGCCTAGAACAGTGCTCAATAAATGCCGAAGGATATTACGCCGATTTAATTTTACTAGTTTATTAACTATTACAAATAATCCTTATTTAGTTATTCCTAGCAGACATTGAAAAGGCCCAGCTTTGATCTATTATTAGAACACTATTTACAACTAATAATATCCGAAAATTTTATTTATTAATAGTCATAAATTTTTAAAGCAAAAACAGTTTATTTTTTCAATAACAAATATAAATACAATTTTTATTACAGCAGGAGAAAAACGATCAGTAATTTGTAATATTAACTATAAATTATAATTAATTTTATTTGGCGTTAGTGTGATTTCTTTAACTAGAAAATAAAATTTTTATTAAATTAGATACCAGGTTAGATAAATAGATTCCTTAAAAAGGAAACGAGCAAAATCGAATTTTCGTATCATAAAGCTGTCGCTGACGGTACCAACAATATTTAAAAAAATTTAACGATTATGAAAAGCAAATTCTTATTTTGTAGCCTTTTAAAATTTTCTTCGGGAATTTCGAATGCGTCACATAATAAGAGAGAATAATAAGACATGAACAGTGGCTTAAAAATTAACAGAAGCTAACTTTCTAAATGAGAAATGACATTTGGATTGCTGAGAAAACAAAATAATTATACTGAATTTATTTATTAGATTGAAATAATGAAGTTATAAGAAAACATGTTTATCGTAAACTTTCCATCATCAATATATTTTTCTAAGGCAATTGCTGCTGAATCGTAAACGTTAAAAAAAAAAAAGGAAAACTTCGAACGGTAAAATATTTTCTAAGAAAAAATATCAGGCAAATAAATAATTCTCATATACAATATTAGCTGCAAGTCTGCATAATTGGAAGGCACCAGGCGGATATCGATTACTGCAAGAAATGTCTGCTCTATACAAAGAGAAACGAAAAGCGATCTTTGATCACAGGGTGATCGGAGCAACATTCAGATAGAAATCAGAAAAGAAGAATGTTTGGTAAAGCTTACTATTTAATGGGTAGAAGCGAAGGGGTAGTTCTGAGGCATAAGATCTGCTGTCGGGTCTGTCGATTCTCGATTTTTGATTTTTTTTTGCTGTCGGAACAGGGATTGGAGAGCTATCTTCATCTCACTTTTTACAAGGACTTCCGCCTCGTGCAAATACTACAAATTTAAGTGACACTATCGTGCCTAATGCAAGCGGTAATCGTCCTGTCGTCGTAACCGAAATGCGGAATGGTCTCCTTACGCGTTCGGCTTCTTCCTGCCGATCATCAAAAAGACATTCGAAAGAGGAGCATATGATGGGCATTTTCAATCTTTACGATATATTCGAAGCACACCGAAGCCTTGCGCGGACAGTCTGCGCAGTATGTTTAAGCGTTTTGGAAAAACCGCGATGCTGAATCAGAAGGATCACGTTCAACCCGAGTCTCATTTCGGCAGCATTTCCGACAATTTGAAAATAAATTAATTGTATCCCCGAACCGCTTTCATACGGGAAGCACCTTCTGCTGCTGTCGGTGTACCCAAACCGACGACAAAACAGCGCGAAAGCGCATTTATCACTGTCGAGGAGCGAGATATCAAAGCTGCAGTCCCGTTTCCACTGACCTTGGATTCTGCCCGCAACATCACTTCAGGCAATGTGGAAAAGTGTGTAACTCCCATCCGGAAAATTCATTATACGCCCTTATCAAGCAAATGCACTGAAGCCCAGCTTTTCACGCTGTCGGATTTGGAGGGCATTCGCTTGCGCAACGGCAGGTCGAATTCTTTCGCTACCGCAACGGGGAATTTAAAGATCGAACAAAAAAACGTACATAAAATGCTGCGGGCGGAAGAATTACGTGACATAAGCTTTCGGGGCAATAGCTTAGAGAAAATATGAATTTAATCAAATGCAAACATGCTTCGATTAACAAAAGCGAAGTTTTCCATGCTGCTGGAAATCTTACGGAGGGCACAGCATTATCGTACACTCCATCGAACGAGAAATCCAAATAATAATTCTGACTATGTGAATGCCTCAGCCCTCAACCGCGATGGATCTCGAAAAACTGGATGGTTAACTATACAAGTGATACACATTATTAATTTGAGCTCTATCGGCTGGTATTATGCTTTGTACAAGCAATTGTGCACGTGCCCCAGGTTGAGAGCTACTGGTCTAGAATAATTATTCGTAGTGCCTTGTCGTAATTTCATTATGTTTTAGTTTTTACCGTGTCAACTGCAAATAAACCTAAAAGTGAATTTTTACGTTAAATTTTACGTCTGATGCTATCATTTCGGAGGCCTCGATTTATTTCTTCCTTCATAGAAGATAACGGATTGAAACCTCCGCAGCGTGCCGCAATAAGGCTGTCGGAAATGCAAAATGTTCCAAATCAATGGAAGCACTAATGGAACAGAAAATAATACGTTTAATTTAAACAAGCACCAACAGAGGATACATGTCCCAGATGATGACAACGTAAAACAAGAAAAGTCTTTATTAATATGCATTCTTACGAAACGAGCACGTTTAGGTAAGAAACCTATCGCGTTATAAGCTTCCCGAGGCACTAATTTAGAGAAATATGACTTTAAGCAAATACAAACATGCTTTGATTAGCGAATGGGTTGCTCTCAGCGAAATTCGTTAAGCAAAACTTCGATTTCAGAGGTGAAAAATACTTCCGTCAGAATAGTTATGCAAAGCTCAAAAGAAATGAAAAAAGATTTTTCTTGAATAAGGAAGTTTTTATTGAATAAACAATGTGCAATCACAATTTTAAAATATGATCATACGAATCTTTAGATGGTTCACTTTTGCCTTTTCTTTTTCTCTCCTTTCATTTAACAACAGCCTGTACATTTCAATGTGTACAAGCGCCGAGAGCCGAATTATGGCGCTTCGTCCATTTGCACCAAAAATATTTAATACATTATCAATATCATTTAGACATTTTTTTTTTTTTCCCTTTCCAATCTTCGGCTGGTAACACTAACCTTTCGGAAAATACAACTTCGTATTCGCTTTGTTTGATCTCTGCTGCCAGCGAGGTTTTCCGAATCTTCCATTAAAAAGCAAACATTTTCACGCGCCATTCAAATATCTCTCATTCTCCAGACATTACATTTTCGAAAAACCGAATGATTTGAGCCCACACAAGATAAACTTAAATTTTTAACTTCATCCGGGGACCGTTGTTTTTCCTCTGTTCCAGCAAATAACGAATATTTTGCGTCTTTTCAAATATCATTTTTAGGCATTTTTCACGGCAGCCTCTTTCAAACGATTTCAAACGTCCTCTTTTTAACGGTGTAGTTTTCCCAAAGATTTTTAACCATCATTCTCCTTTTAATTAAAGCCCATTATATTCGACGCAGATAATAAGCTTTAAATGACGCCGTTACTCCCTGATTAAATGGTTGAATCAAGGAGATTTTGCTAGCTGGAAGAAACATTGAAGTTAGAGGAAATGCATTAATGTAGCAAAACTACTATGCTATGTGAATGATGATTCAAGCCCGCAACAAAGAATACGGCCACAAATCTTGGGGGTGTTAGGGAAACTAAAACACCGGCAAACTGTAGGTGCCTGCCTTAAATTTTTAATGTAAAACGTACCTTGAAATTGAAGGATTTTGTTGAATCGACACACCGAGTAAAGAATTTCGTCGAGGAACAGCAATAATCACGCTTGAGGTTCAAAAATGAAATTATGCATTGCAAGCATGTAAATTAAATCATTAATATTAAAAAAGAAAAAAATTAAAAATAAAAACTGATCGTCTTGTTTACTTTTGAGCGAATTTTTTACATTTGTACAGGTTCAAAAGTGACAATCTGTCGGAAATAAATTCTAAAACGAATCTGAGACTTTCGCAAGGAAATCGGCAATGCTTGCCTTGACAATTTAAATATTTGTCAGGCATGAATTTCGCCCTTTCGTGTTAAAAAATTAAATTTGAATTGTAATTCATCTTATGGTGGTTACTATAAAAACTGATGAGAGTTAATACAATGCACTATGTCATATAATTTAATAATATGTAATAGGTAGTTGCAATGGGCGGCCCGTTGTCATTCGCCAACATCAGCACATAATTAATTTCCATAAGCTAATGCACATATCATTCTTTTATATCCTCATACAGTATGAAACCACAATTTGTCACTACTTCCTATGTATTGAAGAAGGTAAGAACGCAGTTTCTATTGGGTACGATTATACTATCCCAGTGGATAATGTTATCATATATATCGGATTATATAATATAGCATATACGCGGAATTATATACCGAAATATAAGCGTGTGATCCGTAAAATTCACGTATGTAGTCAAGTTTTAAACAGCATTTAATGTAACTAAGTTTCATTGACTAATTTTATGAAATGACCCTAAATTCATAACAATTAGTACAGTCTAATTTGCGCATGCCTCACTTATGTCATTAAATTACGCTTTTGTCATGGATATTTATTTGTGCAAAATTCACAATGTTTTTTTTCCTTTTTTTCTTTTTTTTTTCCGTTTCAAAAAGACCTAAAATTGGCGAAATAAAGAGGTTAACGTGGAAGAGAGCAATGGATCTTATTCCAGAGTAATGGATCTGCTACAGAAAATAGGAAATGTTTGGAAGTTATTTTTAATAGGAAAATGCAATGTTAAAGGTTAAAAAGTTCAATTTTTTTTTTAACACCATTTAGTCAAGCAACAGTAATGAGGGAAATCAATTTAAAACCAGAAGCATCTATGTTATTGGTATTAGAAGTGTCAAAATACTAACAGCCCAATAATGATTTTTAAGATGAGGCATCAAAAAGAATTATGATAGACATGAATATCTTAAAACATGTATATATTGTGTCCGGAAACCAAAAACTGCAATAATATAAATAATAAAACTAAACATTTTTAATTTACAAACTTTAAAAGGCAACCATGGTAAAGAAAACTTTTCATTTAAAATATTAAATTTTATTCTTATTATTACAGGAAACAAAGTTATATTAAAATAACTGCTTTTTGTTTCAAAAGTTATTCTTAAAATTCAACTGTGGCAATGAAAAAATTTTTTTAAAAATGCCACCAATTGTTTACATGTAAATCAATGAGTTAATTTCATTCCAGTTATAATTATAAAACTGTCTCGATTAAAGAGATTATGTTAACAATTGGTGTATGTGAGAACAAAAATATTTTGAAAAAAAATATTTATGTATTTCATAAATTAAAACTGATATAACATCCAAAGTGATATGGTTATTTCCTACTGGTAAATTTGCCAATTTCACAAGTTGGATTACAAAGCATAATCAGCTAGATTAAGGTGACTTATTAGATGTCTCTCTTTAAAATGCTGCCTTCATAAACAAAATTTTACATTTTAAAAATCCCTGTCAAATCATTTTTTTTTCTTTTCTTTTTTTAAAACATGGTTTGTATTTGTAATGTAAAAATTTAACAATTATTTGATCCTACAAAGGCTTTTTTTTTTTTTATTTTTTAAGTGTGAAACTTCCTGAACACAGTTTATGGATAAAATGTGATCCCTAGAACTGGATTTGTTTTTAAGAGATAAAGAAAAAATTTTACAATCACTGTACAAAACAAAATATGGAGATGAATTTTATTTTACATAACAGACACAATTTGGTGTGAAAAATAGATGAAAACATTTTACTTAAATCCATGCATATACATGTGTGTATAATCTTGATTGTTTTAAGGATGTGATACTTCTCAACATTGTTTCCACTCTCTCAATTACTGTAGAAAATGACAGTGGTGATGACAGAGATGACATAGTTTATTGACAATTACTTTGTAAACCCAACACTTCATATAACATTACTCATGAAACAAATATTAAGTGAGATTTTAATTTCAATAGCCTGATTTCAGGATTGCTCTGTATAAATTAAATTATATATTAATGATAAGGATTAATTCAAGCTCCAAATTGACAATGACAGAGATTTAACATTTTAAAGGTGAATTTGTGTTGTTAAAACAATTCTATCCTTGTAAAGTTTGCATCTTAATCATATGTTTAATTTTTAATTTTTTAAAGATAAGGTTAGGTTACTTTTTTTTTTTTTATTTTCATGTTTAGCTTCCTTTTGACACCTTTTCGTTTCAAAGTTAAAACGGTAAGAACAAAGTTAACGTTTTATATACATTTTTTCATCGCTCTACAGCACAAGCCACATTCCCGAACTTACCCTGCTTATTTTTCGCATCCTTCTCGACACGGGGGTCACAGACCTGGGTTGCGGTTTGGACATTTTTCCCCTTATCTTATATTTAACGACTGAGAATTACAATAAAAAAAGAAAAAGAAAAAAAAAGAAAAAGTAAAGCACTTCGAGCTACTATCTTATAAAAACAGGTAAAAACCAAAAATTTTTACAGTCAGACCAGCTGATACTCTCTTCTTTAAGGAAAAAGAAAAAAGAAACAGCTGATCGCACAGTGTACGACCGTTTCCTATGCAACCCCCATCTTCTTTGTCCGCAACCGATTTTTCATTACTTTTCCGGTTTCGACCAGCAGTTTTTTTTTCAAATCCCTCTCTCAATTTATATGCCCACGAAAAAAGAAATAGCGACCGTGAATCGAAACACACATCTCAAATGGTTACTCCAAAGTGACCGACTGAAAAGAATTGCGGTTGACTGCTATGGTACTGCTATACTCGTTTCTCAATTTACGTGACGCATGTAGATGGCGGCATGCTACCATTGCAAGTGGGAAAGGATAAATGAAAAAACAGGACGCGGTCGTCTCAGCATCCACCGGTAATTATTAATTTTTTGAATGGCTCTTCCCTTTGTCAATCCGTGCAAATCTCCTTTCTCTTTCTTTTTTCTTTTTTGTTCCTCCCATCCCCTCCCCCCCCCCCGCTTCCTTTTCTCCGCATAAGAGCGACAAAACACGATCAGAAAAAGCGGATCATGAGGTAAGCAATGACGAAAACGCGACGCCATATTGTTTTTCCTCCCGAAATCAATCGTCTTTTGTTTTTGTTATTTTTATTCAAATGACCGATCAATACTAATTGAACGATAATCGATTTCCTATCTGGACAACGGGTATCTTACATTTCGAGATATCGGGATCGATTTCTATCGAACGAGTGGATGCTTCACGGATGACGCGGCCGCCGTGATTAACTCGACCAAAAAAATAAACGCAAATCCATGTACTCGACAATTACGGAAAATGACATTAATTGATTGTCCACCCGCTGTCAGGCAAAACCTCGGGCTCTTTGACGGATATTTTGCGAGTCGAATCCGGATAATTGACGAGAGAACAGGTTGGTAGCAACCCCTTTTTTTTCATCCCCCCTGTTAATTGCATATCAATTTCGGTGCGAAAGTAAAGTTTTTCAAACTGGAGGAGTTCTCGGTGTAAGTGTTCGCGCGCTGCTGGCAAATTTTTGTTTCGGCAGTGATTCGGTTACCGTTCGGTTTTTTTTTGGGGGGGGGGGATATACCGGGGAAATTGTGGGGAAATCATTAGGGGTGGCATCCGTCAAACCTCAAGGGATGTGATTTCTTTCTGCGGTCCGAATTTCACGTTCCGTCAAATCCCCGGTTTTTTTTTTTTTTTCTCTGCTTTTCTCCTCATCTCATTTTTCGCGTCCTCAGCAAAAAGGTTTCCGCTTATTTGGGAGCAACGGCGGCATCTTCGATTTCGGCAGAGTTGTTTCGTCTTCCGAACAAGCCGCAGGTTCGGAATGGGTCGGTCGCACGCACGCCGTTTCGTATTGGGCGGTAGGAAATTACTGTCGCTCACGCGGTACGTGCCGAGGGATTTTTTCTTTCTCGTACGAGTATTAGGTTTGTAACAAACCTGTGCGCAGGGGATTTGGATAGCTGACGGATGCTCGCGTCCATCTTTGAAACCTCTCTTCGTGCCTTTTTTTTAAAATTTTCCTTTTTGAAATCACCGTGCCATGGGGCTAAATGCTAAATACAAATCCGTGCAGGCACACTCTCCCGCATTCCTCCGTCTTTGACAGCCGGCATAATGTGAAATGTGTTATGACAAATGAATTCTTGTCATGATTTTATATAATTTTAAGGGGGGCTGAATTTCAGCTAAAGCAATTTCGGGGAGGTACGAAACCGCTGGAAAATAAATGGAAAACGTCACACAAGCCCTGAAATTTTGCAGATTTTCGCTTTCTGCAGAACCTTAACGCTCGCAATTTTGTCACAAATCTTCACATCATTCGTGTGCATTCGCCCGCTGGTTTCCTTCAAAGCTGCAGGAAAAATTTCCGTATTACGCAAGACCTCGAATTTCAGGTTTCCACGACTTGGGTGTTGGGTATTAAGTAATTGGATTGTTCCCGTTTAATGTCGAAAAATGCGAAAATTGAAGAGAGGCCCGGGATTAAGCGAACGTGAAAATCTCTGCAGCAACCTCCGCAGCAAAAAAAAAAAAAAAAATGACGCATCACAGTGAATAATGTAATTTCTAGAAATTGAAAATGGCGGAACCGTTTTCGTCGTAAACCCCGCTGCGGAGAAGCGTGAAAATGAAAATGAATCCGAATTGTCGAATAAACCGGCACTTACCGCGTCAGGTTCATTTGCGGTGCCGGCGGTCAGCGCCAGGCCGGTGTCCGCCGCCGCCGCTTCGTCCTCGCGGCTATTCGCCGGCCCCATCCGCAATACTTTCCGGAGACGAGTCGCCCATGCTACCCTAAAACGGCTCGGGGTCAACTGGAATCCGGCCCGCTTCTGCCAATCCTCGACCGCCGATCGATAATCATCCCCTCTCGCGTCCAATGCGAGATTGTTCGCTCACTGCGCAGGCGCCCGGACACGGTTTCGGCTGCAGGCTGCCATCTTTTCCGATCGAAAATTCCGCGAATCCTTCGCCTCCCGCGTCCGATTTGGATGTTGGATTTTCCCGTTTGGACGCCCCGCGCAGAGAAGCTGCACGGAAATGCGAACTTTTATTCGCTGGGCTGACTTCCGTCGCGTTTTCCGCGTGAAAGCGTCGCCGAGGAGATTTTCCCGCTCCGACGGAAGCTTCCGTCCGGGAGAAAAAAAAAATTACGCAAAACCCTTATGGGTGCGTTGCGGCGTTCGTCGCGAATCGCGATCCCGCTCGGCTGCAGGTATCCGCCAGGGTGCTGACGGCCTTTTCACGAGGCGGGTTCCGCGTGCTTTTCCGCTTCGCCATCCCGAGCTATACCACTGCATTGGCTCGCCTGGCGAGGCGCACAACCGCCGACAGCGATCTTTTTATCTTCCGCAGGGACGCCGGCCTCATAGCCGGCACGCATACGTGGGAACGGGGAAAATTAAAAAAAAACGAGCAAAATGACTCGGTTAAGAGCAGAGCCTTTAATGGTTTTTCAGCATTTTTTTGCCGCTTTTATCTGACATTGTAAACCAAACATTACTTTCTGATAAATCGGATGGAAATGGATGTCTTAACGATAAGCATCGACACGCGATCGTGCAGAGCGCCCCGTAAATCCATAAATCTTGCTTCTCCAACGCTCCTAACCGGGAGGATTGCTTTCAGCTCGAGAGACTCTTAAATGTGAATTTGGTCGGCGGCTGCCAACCGGTACCTTTTTCGAAATGTTTCGTCAAAAGTTGGCATTTAAGCAAGAGACCATCCTGGATTTTCCGTCCGAACTCGGGGGGGTACCCTCCGCCGCGTGTAACGTACCTGGAATGAGCCTAGAAACGTATTTGTTCCGTTCGCTTATATCGGGCGCGTGGCTTTCCGGATCAGCCATATTTCGGACGAGGTGCTGCCAATCAACTGCGTTCTGTTTCGCTGACGACGACTTAAAACATCGTAAACTCTTTCGGGATAACAATTTTTACCTGTGTTCAAATATTTTTCAAGTCGCGTTCATTGGGAACGCGTGCGAGCATCTATAATTTTGCGGCAAACGCTGCTGAGTACATGCTTTTCGGAAGAACCGGGGCCATCTTGAGATATCTCCAAATTAACTATTGACTGCTTTCTTTGAGGTTTCTCTTTAAAGAGAAGTGAAAATCTAAGATTTCGATGCCCCGAAATGCCTGCAGGCAGCGATTTTGACTTCCCGCCTCGCCCCGTTCGGGATTCACTTCACGATTCATCACGATCACGAAGGTGACGTCTCGTGTGGAGAACGACCGACAGGGAAGGAAACGTTCGTTCAGTGGCTGCGGGTATCACCTGCAGGATGCTGCGGGAGGGACCAGTCTTTTTCGGGTTGCCAGGCAGCCGCGGAAGCGGACCTCGGATCGGGGAAAGCAGCGTCGCGCGGGAAAAATCCCCCTCCCCGCGACAGCAAACGAAGTCTGTCGCACGGAAGAACTGCGCTAAAAAGCTCCGTTGTTATCAAACGGCAGATAAAAATTATCGCTGCTGTTAATGAGCCGCTGATAGTAAACGTGATTTTTTTAATCGTAAAATTTTATTGCGGGAGTGAATTTCCCGGCTGTCGCCGAAATTTTTTCCTCGCCCCCGCCACGTCTCACGACCAGCTTCTGTCGAGGATTTTGCCCGGGAATGTTCGACCGAGTACGACTTTGCGCGAAGAGAACCAGAGGCATCGACCGTGATATCCCGGGAAAAAGGAATAGCGCCGGAAAATCCGCATTCAGGAACTATCTCCGGTGAAGAGGATCATTGAAAAAGAAAAAGGAAAATTTAAATTTTCATTTATTTTTTAACTTTTTACCTCTCGTGTCACGACGGCGCCATGGAATACCAAAAACTTCTGCAAACGTTATAATAACAATAATAATGATTATTTGAACTTTTTCCTAAATTTTAAATATTTCATTAAAGAAAATTACAATTTTGCAAAAAGCTTTATAAACATTTTATAATAAATTTATAATAACGCTAGCTTTACATATCTTAAATTAATATTATAGCACCTATTTTATTAGTTATCACTTACAAATTTTGATTTACATTTAAATTTTTGCTTGGCTTTGGTCAGTTCGGTTTACGACCCTTTTCATGTTAAACGAAATAATGTACCAACATGTAGAAACTGATTTTTCCTCTGATAATTCGTGAAAACATTCTCTTACGTTTTAAGTGCTGCATGTTCACGTCGCAAAGGGATTCTGCTCTCGTCTGCAGCAACTGTCCAAAGAAAATCATAGAAGGAAAGAAGCTTTCATTTTGACGAACGCAATCTGTAGGATCTTATAAGGATTGTTGCATTTCTCCGATCTCTATACGCCCAAATATCAATTAATTTTTTTTTTTTTACTTGTTCTTTTTCATGTCAAACAATTATATAAATATATAAAATTTATTATAAAGTTTTGGGGGGG